>CM021100.1:105116296-105209311 GCA_007115665.2 Sequoiadendron giganteum | reverse complement strand
TTTATTAAGGTGGAAAATCCGACTTTGATCAAAGGTATATAAATCAACAATTATTTTTATTTGATTTCGGTATTTTGGTTGATATCAAATTGGGCCTCAAGGCCGACATCAAGTAAAATAATTGGTAAGGCCATAGTCGCTAATGTGCCTTACCGCAGTACCGCTGGCAGTTAAGCCAGTGGCCGTGGTAGTGCAGTGGAAACCACCAGCGACAAGCAAAACAACTACTGCTACACCGCGAGCTGTCAGGATGTTAACCGTGGTAATGCAGTGTAAATAGTTAGTGGCAAGCAAGATAGTTACCGCTACACCACAGGCTATCAGAAGTATAACCGCGGTAACGCAGTGGAAACGACTAGTGGTTACCTTGGAGCTACCACTATACCATGAGTAGTCAAAAGCAACACCGCGATTGGGTGGTAAAGGATGCGGTAACAGTTAGTGTTAGCTACCAATGTACCGTAGGTAGTCTGAAGGGTGGCCGTGGTTGTGCGGTAAGGAAACAAATGTCAATTTATTTTTATTAGCATGCAAGTCATTGATCTTTCTGCAGATTTCAAAGTGTATTGTGCGGTTTTGATATTTCATTAACTGACCTCTCAGACTCCAAAATTTTATCAATCTTAGCAAAGGATTTCGTTTCACTTACTTTGGAATTTTAGGTCATTATTCTTTGCTTCACTTGCTTCAAAGGTTTTGAAACCCTATTCTGGCTGCCATCATTGAGTTTTTTATCTCACAACCGTTTCAGTATTCTAGTAGCTGGTTTACTGATCTTTGGTAGCGTATTGGAAAATAGAAAGACCATGAAATTGGTTATTTCACCTATCGGTTTCTTACCATCAGTTGGAAGCTCGAATGGGGAAAGAGATCGAGTTGCACTGTCTCTTCGCAGACCTCATAAATCACTCATGGGAAATGCAATTCTGGTTCTCATAGGTATTACTCTTTTAGTTTGTTGTTAAGATCCATTACTTCACAAGAAAGATGATTATGAGCTAAGTCTTTTTCTCTTATGCAAAATGAAAAATGAAAAACATTTTTCCTTCTCATGAAAGATCTGAAATGTTTACTTCATTCTTTGATAGTTGTTTGAAAAAGTTATCATAATGATTTCAGTTATTGGGCATTGTTGTTCTATCCTCAATAGAAAGAAAGAATCTTCTTTTATGATCACTGCAACATCAGAACTACTACTTGACAGTTACTCTGTAACCTATAAAACAACCTTGTATAATTTTCTAGAAAGTGAAATTCAAGCAACAGTGGCAATACTTCCAATATGTAATGATGTTTTCTCTAAAAATCCAAAAATAGTGATATTAGGGTTTAATCATGACAGGAAAACCAAAATTGAAACAAGGGCACTACTATTAAGAAATGAAAAAAGTCTTCTCAAAAAAAGATGTTGAAAATTGGAAAACACAGTGCGTAGTCAGATTTGTAGTTTCTGTATGGAAAGATGTTGAAAATAAAACAGTGAGAAAAGAAAGAAAAGATGTATCATTGTAATATAGTTTGATGAGATTTTATTGTGACTATGATAAGATTTTCCTCAAACCGTATCAAGATTAGATAATGTATGGAATTTTGCTGAGTCAATTTTGACTCTTGAAAATTCTATGCTTTGTCTGTCAAGAGGCACTTGATAGAAATCAAGTGAAACAGAGAGATCCTCTATAATATTGTATGTTCTATTGAATATCAGGAAAGGGGTTGGTGCTCCTTGAGATTGGTGTCTCTAAATAGAGGGGTTGGTGCTCCTTGAGTCAGTGCTCATAAATCAGCGTTTGAGGCTTTGTCAAAATAAATTATTGAAAGCCTGAAAAAGGCAGCAGGTTAAGGAGTGGTTTTTCTACCCCAAGAGGGTTTTCCACTTAGCATATCTTGTGTCTATTTGTGTCTTTGTGATTCATTTTCTTTAGTACTTTATTGCTTTAAAATGCAATGCTACACTACTCATTTTAGTTTATATGATTGCATTCAAATAAATGAATGACACTATCATTGATAAATGATAACATATGTATGGTTCTTTTCAGTTTTAGTTTAATTTTTTAAAGAAGTTATAAACACTTATTCACCCCTCCCCCTCTCAGTGTATTTTCGCTCCAACAATGGGTATCAGATCCTAGGGTCCTCTGATAGGTCTTTCCAACCTAGGATTGATTTTGGAATTGGAGTCTTTTCAAAATGTATGAAGCTCATGAAGGTACTTCCATGAATAGAGGTCCATTATTTTATGGAACTAATTATGTATTATGGAAAATCAGAATGGAGACTTATTCAACTTCTATTGACCTTGATGTCTGGAGCATAGTATTGACTGGGTACACTATACTAGCTACTTTTCCAACTACTTTTGATGGAAAGAAGAGATATGAAACCAATGCAAGAGCAAAGCATGCTCGTCTTTGTGCTCTGACTAAAGATGTCTTCATCAAAGTCATGCACTGTAGTTATGCTAGAGAAATCTGGACTAAACTTGAAACTATCTACCAAGGATATGAAAATGTAAAATAGTCCAAAGTCCTCACTTTAAAACATCAGTTTGAAGAATTAAAAATGAGGGACGATGAAAAAGTTGCTTACTATTTTTTGAGAGTTGATGAAATTGTAAATTCCATGAAGGGTATGGGAGAAGATGTTAAGGAGTTTGATGTTGTAACCAAGGTCATCAGAACCTTGCCAACAAAATTTGAAGCTAAGGTAGCTACTCTAGAAGAGAAGAAACATTTTACCCAGCTTACCCTTGACAGTCTACAAGGCACTCTGACTACCTACGAAATGAGGACTATTAAAAACAACACCACTACAAAAGAAGCAGCATTTAATGCTGAAAAGAAAGAAAGGGATGAGCTCTCTGAATCATAATTTTCCGATTCTAAAGAATCCCATTTTGTGAGGAAACTTAGAAAGGGTTCTAGAAATTATAAGGGAAAACTTCCCTTCAAATTCTTTAACTATGGCAAAATAGGCTACTTTTCTGCAAAGTGTCCCTATGGTGACACAAACAGTGATAACGAGAAATCTGAGAAATTTGCTAAGAAAAAGGCTTATAGACCCAAACAAAAATTTAATTTCAAAAAGAAGAAAAGTTTGTTCAGCAAAAATTAAACAGATTCTAAATCTAATGACTCTCTAGATGAAAAGGATGAAAATCTCTTCATGGCTGAAATCATTCAGCAAGATGAAACCAATAACAATGATGCTAAATAAGGTAAAGTGGACTATGAAGGAGAATTGAAATGTTCTCTAAAAGAGCTGAGAAAACTTAAGAAATAGTTGCATGCTCAAGAAAAGAATGTTGTTCAAGATAGATCACAAGAGAAACTCATAAATCTTGAGATAATTTCATTAAAAACTCAACTTGAAGAATCCAAGAGAGTTGAATATTGTCTTTGCATTGACGTAAGTTTTAAAGACCAAGAAATTCAAAAACTTGAACATGAGATTGTAGATATCAAGAAGACTATCAAGAAGTATGAAAGCACTATTAAACTAAATGACATGCTAAGTAAACAAAAATTAAACAAAGACAAAACTGGTATTGGCTTTGTTAAAGGTGAATGCTCAAACGATAGTGAAAAGAAAAATGTTGTTGCTAGAAATGAAAATCCTGAACTCAAACATTCTGAGTTTGTGAAGGATCATATTCATCCTTTTAGGAGCAACATAATGGTGTACAACTCCTACCCTCTCTTTTATGTGTATTGTTACTTCTACAATAAATTTGGTCACAAAGTAAATTCTTGTAGATTTATGAATGCTAGAACTCCTAAATTTGGCTTTAGGTAGAATCATGGTTTTGCAAGACAGATTAGATGTTTTACATGCAAATTTTTGGGTCATTCTGCAAAGCAATGCAATGCTGATCAACAGAATAAACAACTAAAAACCATCAAAGTCTAGAAACCCAAAGAAATTAACAACATTGAACAAACTATGCTTGTTCAAGCTGCTTTTCACTCAAAGAAGAAGGACCTATGGGTCCTGGATAGTGGTTGTTCAAACCACATGACTAGTGACAAAGGAAAATTTACAAATCTAGAAGACTATGTTGGTGGATATGTAAAATTCAGAGACAACTTTGGAATTCAAATCAAAGGTAGAGGTTCTCTATTTCTGAATGAAGACACTCCAATTTAAATGTATACTATGTAGATGGATTAAAACATAACCTTTTGAGTGTCACTCAAATCTCTGACAGTGGCTATCAAATCTTGTTCAATTCACAAGGATGTGAAATCAAAAACCAATCTTACAAAGTTGTTGTTGCTGGAAGGAGGACCAAAGGAAATGTCTACAACTTACTTGACACCTCTGGACATGAAAAAAATCATGGTATATGCTTAATGAGTCATGTTGAAGAAAGATAACTATGGCACAAGAGACTAGGACACATTAATTTTGACAATATGGTCAGAATTAGCAAAACAAGGTAAGCTTTAAATCCAAGGAACATTTCTCTACTAAGCCTCTACAATTTTTTCACACTGACTTGTGTGGTCCTACAAGGACTAGATCTATAAATGGTGAGAAATATTTCATGTTGTTTGTTGATGACTACTCTCATATGGTATGGGTTACCTTTCTCAAGAATAAATCAAAATCTTTTGAATGTTTTAAAGTTTTTAGAAAACTGGTAGAAAGAGAGTTAGACTTAAAACTAAAATGTTTAAGAACTGAAAAAGGTGGTGAATTCACCTCACAAGAGTTCATAGACTACTGTGAAAAACATGGCATAAAAAGACAATATGCTACTGCCAGAACACACCAACAAAACTGGGTTGTTGAGGGAAAGAATAGGACTATAAAAGAGATGGCAAGAACCATGTTGAATCAAGCAAATCTAGAAAATATGTACTGGAAAGAAGTTGTTCATACAATTGTCTACATTTTGAATATAGTCCAGATCAAAGTGAAATCAAATTTCACTCCATATGAACTGTGGTATGGTAAATCTACCCAAATTAAATATTTCAGAATATTTGGCTGCAAGTGTTTTATCAAGAGATATGATGAAAACTTAGGCAGTTTCCAATCTAAAACTAATGAAGGTATCTTTTTAGGATACTCTACTCACAACAAAGCCTTTAAATGCTTTAACAATAGGCTGAACAAAATTGTTGAATCTGTAAATGTTAAATTTGATGAAAATCTGCTTCTAGATGTTGAACCTATGTAGGATGATGAAGAGGACAAATTTGAACTTGATATAATTATTGAAAGCTTTGAAACTACAAAGCCTGAAACAAAACCAACAAGTCCTAAACTTGCTAAAGAAAATCCTGAAGATGCTGAAATCAGCTCAGAAAAATGTGAACCCAAAGTTTCTTCAAAATCTCTTGCTAGGAACCATCCTAAAGATTTGATTATAGGAGATAGATCTGCAGGAGTTCAAACAAGGAAAAGATCTATTAACTATGATGAAAAATCTCACATAGCTAAGCTTGCTGCAGTTTGTTTAATCACCCTGTTTGAGCCCAAATTTTTTGATGATGCTCTAACTGATGAATGTTGGCTTAATGCAATGCAGGAAGAAATTGATCAAATTGAAAAAAATCGGATTTGGGATCTAGTCCCAAGACTAGATGACAAAAATGTCATAGGAGGCAAGTGAATCTTTAGAAACAAACATGATGAACATGGTCATGCTATTCGCAACAAGGCTAGATATGTCTGCAAAGGATATGCTCAGCAAGAAGGTATTGATTTCAGTGAAACTTTTGCTCCTATTGCTAGGCTTGAATCCATTAGAATTTTCTTGGCATATTCTTTTTTCAAAAAATTCACTATATATCAAATGGATGTTAAAAAATCATTTCTTAATGGATACTTAGAAGAAGAATTTTACATAGAACAACTTGAAGGGTTTATCTATAAAAAAAACCAATCACATGTCTACAAGCTAAAAAAGGCTCTATATGGCCTAAAACAAGCTCCTAGAGCTTGGTACTCCATATTGGACAGTCACTTACTATCAAAAGGTTTCATTATAGGAGGAGTTGACAGCAATCTATATGTTAAAATTGAAGGATCTGATATTCTTGTTGTTCAAATTTATGTTGATGACACCATTTTTGGTTGTAACAATATTGCCTTGAGTAAACAATTCTCACAAATCATGGATTCTGAATTCAAAATGTCAATGTTGGGAGAACTGTCATTTTTCTTAGGTCTTAAGATTTCACAACTTGACTCTGGCATCTTTTTATCTCAAGCAAGATATGCAAAAGAAATGTTAAAAAGGTTTAAAATGGATGAAAGTCATCCTGGAAGAACTCCAATGACTACTGGCTATAAACTTAGCAAAGTTGATGACTCTCCTACTATAAACTCAATTGATTATAGGTCAATGATAGGTAACCTATTGTATTTAACAACCTCAAGACCTAACATAATGCAAGTCGTTTGCATGGTTGCTCATTTTAAATCATCTCCTAAAGAATCTCACATCAATGTTGTGAGAAGGATTCTTAAATATGTACAAGGCACAATTGATTTTGGGCTCTGGTATCCTAGAAGCAATGATTTCTCTTTAGTAGCTTATATTGATTCTGACTGGGTAGGATGTCTAGATGATAGGGAAAGCACCAGTGGTGCTACTTTCTTTCTTGGTGATCATTTAGTGGCTTGGCACAGTAAAAAGAAAGAATTTGTTTCCCTCTCTACTGCTGAAGTAGAATATATAGATGCCACTTCTCATTACACTCAGGTAATTTGGATGTCACAGACATTATCAGATATGGGTATTGAAATTCCAAAACCTATTACTATTCTGTGTGACAATACTAGTGTGATAAATATCTCAAAAAATTTAGTTATGCACTCTCGAACTAAACATATAGCTATAAAGTTTCATTTTCTTTGTGAAAAGGTGTTGGATAATGAGGTATATGTGCAATATGTTCCTACACAAGCACAGGTTGCTGAATTTTTTTCAAAATTGTTGGCTAAATATTTTTTTGAAAGACTTAGGTCTCAATTGGGAGTTGTCTCTCAATCTCTGTTATCTCAAACAGTTTATCTTGGTGACGCGGGGAGCTGTTTAGCTCTTCCTACAGCTCATGCACACTACTTATAGGTTTAATCGAAAGTTTCATGGAAAGTCACATTTGGTTCTAGTATATCTTTGTTAATCTCCCTTTATCCTTGTGTCAAAAAGGGGGATAATTTTGAGCATTTGGTTACAGTTCATTATCTTTGGTTTGGTGGCTCAGTTTTGCCATCAAGGACAAAGGGGAAGTTTGTTGAATCCCTCTTGTGCTATTTTTTTCCTTGATGTCACTTGATGATTCTATGGCATCTTGATGGTTATCTTCTCAATTGATCCATTTTTTTGATTGGCACATTTACTTCATTGATCTTCTTATATGGTGGTACTGATCATTTAACTCAATGGCAGATCTCAGTTAAGGCACTCTGGTTACTGGCTCCTTGTTTCATTGAATAGGTTCTATGTTTCTAGTTTAAACAATTTTGTTTTAGTGATGATCTTAATTATTTATCCTTGGCATTAATTAGTTTTCTATAGGTTGTTATAGTGTGGTTTGATCAAGCTTTTGCATCTTGAAATTGTTAATGGTTTATATGATGCAGCTTGGTTCTCAGTATAATCAGGATTAATGGTAAGTGGAATGGCATTGTGAGTTCATCATGAAAATTCACACTTCTCTATTCATTATAAGTCTTTGGACTTCATTTGGAAATGGCACATAATATTGCATTTTGTCTTTGAAAAAGGATATCTCTAAGTTCATTCTTCTGCATACTGTATTCAAGGTTTGGCATATTATAAGGGGTTAATCATTATTGTGTTAATGGAATTCTGAAGTTTACATGAATTTAGCCTTCATTAACCTTCACAAGGCATTAGAATGTATGTTACATTGAAAATTATATAGCATTGGACTTTATTAAGGTGGAAAATCCGACTTTGGTCAAAGGTATATAAATCAACAATTATTTGTATTTGATTTTGGTCTTTTGGTTGATATCAAATTGGGAATCAAGGCTAACAATAGGTAAAAGAATTGGTAAGGCTGCAGTCGCTAATGTACCTTACCGTGGTACCACTAGTAGTCAAGCCAGTGACCATGGTAGTGCAGTGGAAACTACAAGTGGCAAGCATTACAGCTACCTCTACACCACGAGCTGTTAGGATGTTAACCATGGTAATGTGGTGTAGACAGTTAGTGGCAAGCAAGACAGTTACCACTACACCGCAGACTGTCAGAAGTATAACCATGGTAATGCAGTGGAAATGACTAGCAATTAGCTTGGAGCTACGATTGTACCGCGAGTAGTCTAAAGCAAGACCATGGTTGGGTGGTAAAGGATGCGGTAACAATTAGTGTTAGCTATTGTTGTACCATAGGTAGTCCGAAGGATGGCCACAGTTGTGTAGTAAGGAAACAAATGTCAATTTATTTCTGTTGGCATGCAAGTCGTTGATCTTTTTGCGGATTTCAAAGTGTATTGTGCTGTTTTGATATTTCTTTAACTGACCTCTCGGACTCCAAAAGTTTATCAATCTTAGCAATGTATTTCGTTTCTCTTACTTTGGAAGTTTAGGTCATTATTCTTTGTTGCACTTTCTTCGAAGGTTTTTAAACCCTATTCTAGCAGCCATCATTGAGTTGTTTATCTCACAGTCATTTCACTATTCTAGTAGTTGGTTTACTGATCTTTGGCAGCGTATTGGAAAATAGAATGGGGAAAGAGCTCGAGCTGCTTTGTCTCTTCGCAAACCTGGTAAATCACTCATGGGAAATGCAATTCTGGTTCTCATAGGTATTACTCTTTCAGTTTTTTGTTCAAATCCATTACTTCACAAGCAAGGTGATTACAAGCTAAGTCTTTTTCTCTTATGCAAAATGAAAAATGAAAAACGTTTTTCCTTCTCATGAAAGATTTGAAACATTTACTTCATTCTTTGATAGTTGTTTGGAAAATTTATCAATGATTTCAGTTATTGGACATTGTTGTTCTATCCTCAATAGAAAGAAAGAATCTTCTTTTATGATCACTACAACATCAGAATTATTACTTGACAATTACTCTGTAACCTGAAAAACAACCTTGTATAAGTTTCTAGAAAGTGAAATTCAAGCAACACTGGCAATACTTCCAATATGTAATGATGTTTTCTGTAAAATTCTAAAAAAAGTGAGATTAGTGTTTAATCATGACAGGAAAACAAAACTTGAAACAAGGGCATTACTATTAAGAAATGATAAAAGTCTTCTCAGAAAAAAATGCTAAAAATTGGAAAACACAGTGCGTAGTCAGATTTGTAGTTTCTGTATGGAAAGATGTTGAAAATAGAACAGTGAGAAAAGAAAGAAAAGATGTATCATTGTAATATAGTTTGATGAGATTGTATTGTGACTATGATAAGATTATCCTCAAGCTATATCAAGATTAGATAATGTATGGAATTCTGAAGAGTCAATTTTGACTCTTGAAAATTCTATGCTTTGTCTATCAAGAGGCACTTGATAGAAATCAAGTGAAACAAAGAGATCCTCTATACTATTGTATGTTCTATTGAATATCAGGAAATGGGGTGGTTCTCCTTGAGATTGGTGTCTCTAAACAGAGGGGTTGGTGCTCCTTGAGTTGGTGCTCAGAAATCAGCCTTTGAGGCTTTGTCAACATAAATTATTGAAATGAAAGCCTGAAAAAGGTAGCAGGTTAAGGAGTGGTTTTTCTAACCTAGGAGGGTTTTCCACTTGGCATATCTTGTGTCTATTTGTGTCTCTTTGATTCATTTTCTTCAGTACTTTACTGCTTTAAAATGCAATGCTACACTACTCATTTTAGTTTATATGATTGCATTCAAATACATGAATGACACTATCATTGATAAATGAGAACATATGTATGGTTCTTTTCAGTTTCAGTTTAAATTGTTTAAGAAGTTATAAACACTGATTCACCCTCCCCCCCCCACCCCCCTCTCAGTGTATTTTCACTAGAACATTTTTTTCTTCATAATCATCCACAAATTATGAGAATTTATTATCTTCATATTTAGAGCAATTTCATCCATATCCTTGAGCATTTTTCATTATCATAGCTAGGTTATTGGAGATTTTAGCAAGGAATCATTATTTATCATCAAGTGGATCAATCTTCATCAAGCTTACAAAGGATTTGGGAAAGGCCCAATTTCTACACATAATTGGCACCAATTCCCCCATGGGATTGAGGATTTGCATGCTTAATTAGGATTCCATTTACTCTCCATATTTTGTTCTTCATGTTCCTAATATTGAGCATTGCTAATGAATTTCATGGGGAATCCTTGTTCTTACTTGCATATGAATCTAATTATGTGTTTGTTTCTCATGTTTGTGCAGGTCTAGGATTGGGGTTCACATTTTAGCACTAGAGGGAGGGAAACTCTCAAGTTCTAATCACATCTTTTTAGAGAATTCTCGGTTTTTTATGTTTTTTTGTAGGTTCTAGCAAAACTTAGCCGCTGACTATCAAGCGACGCTATATTGCACCACTTAAATTTCTAAACTCCACCGCTTCTTCTTTCCCACCTAAAATTTTCAAATTTTAAACTGCACTGCTGAATTTATAAATTCTAAACCGCATTGCTGGTCGAACTTAGCTACAATCGCGATCTTTGTTTTACTGCAGATTGTCGCTCTCAAAAATTAGCGGTGCTATATTGTGCCACTAGAGTTTCTAAACTCCGATGCATCCGTGAATTGCACCATTGGGTTGGAGTAAAAAGTTCAAAATTGATTTCTTTTTACATGTGCTTTTTGTTTCTAACTTTTTGAGCTTCTAACCTATTTTATGTCTGTGTGTTTCTTGGTTTTAATCGTTTTGCAAGTTGAAGCAAGGAGGGAGCCAAGAGAATTTTTCACTATGACATCATTATACTTATTGTATTAAGTGATTTTAAACACTTTGGGAGAACTTATAATCCCTTTCTAAGGATTTGATTACTTTCATGCTCTTAGGACACACTAAATTTCTTTTAGGCTCAAAAAAAGAACACTACAAAAGTTTTTCAATTTTGCAAACAAAGGGCTTAAAAAGAACTTTTGGACAAAATCACTAGATTTGGTTTGAGTATTAACAATTGAACAAGGAAAACTCCATATTTTATTTTGGTGCACTAAAAATAATCAAATCATTGCTTTGTGGACTTAAAATGAACAAGTGCTTCTTTGTTTTGTAATTAATTACCCAAAGTAATATCATTAAAAGGATGTATGCACTTCTCTCGCACTTTATGGTGACCTTGAGAATCAAAATTATTTTTGTTGATCTTAAGTTCTATAAGTGATTTCCTCCACATTTAGTTTGGGATTAAAAATTGAACCAACTTTGCAAGTGTTCTCCCTTTAGTTTTTAATGAAGGTTGATTGAACTATGGGATATGCTTGCTCACTTTTGTTTATCTTAGAGGGCCTGCCTAGTGGGAAAAAGTAATCACTCCAAGGAATGACCCAAATGGGAACATGCTAAAGCCAAGCGACTTCCAACCGGTGTATATAAGTGTGGATTCTCGAGGAAAGTTTGAGAATCATGAGGATTATTCCAATGAGAAGGGAAGCAATGATCTCTCATCGCATGGATGGTCCCCCATGAATAGGATTCCCGCATTAAAACCCTTTGTTTAGCAAAGGCCAAAATCCTTTCTATTTGTTGGTGCAAAAGGTCATGTCCTTTGAAGCCACCCCACACAACATGTGAGTTTTTTGTAGAGATGAAAAGTATGCCATGGGAGTTTCATGGGTACTGATGCTTGGCTGACTCAAGAAGTGAGTGCACTATAAAGGGGAGCCTATGTGGTCAAGCATCTAGTCATCCGCAGTGATTATGCGTAGCTGGATTTATCCAAGTGGGAACCCAACAAACATTGCCTTTTCATCCTAGGATTGTGCATGCTCTTCGAATCAAAAGCACTTTTCTTGGCTCTCAAAACATTTGAAAACAAACATTCACAAAAACTTCAAAATTTCAAACCCTTTGGAGGAAACATATATCTTTGACAAATCCAAATGATCTTCCTTGCCCTAGGGATCTTGCTTGCCCTAAGGTTTCTAAGTATTTGGGTTTAATCATCATTTCTTTTCACTAAAGTTAATAAATAGGAAACTTTTTCCTTAATTTACTCAACTTTCCACATAATGGACTTTGTGGGGTGAGAAGAGATTAGGACATTAGACATTTAGTTTGAAATTCTGAATCAAGAAATTATTTGTGGTGAAAAGAACTCATTAACGAAACTAAAGAACAATTGAACCCCACACATATTCTCTTTCAAATGATTTCCCACAAAATCAAATTCCAAAAACCAAGGTTCAAAATTCTTAGTCCAAAAGCCCATGAAGAGCCTCTTTCAAGGCTTCACGAGGTAAGAGAAAGGTTGGTTTACAAATTCTACAAGAAAGCTTCAAGAAAAAACCCTAGCTTGTATGAGTTTTATTGTCAACAAAATCCTAATCTCTTTCAAAGGTTTTCTTTTCTCACATAGGAAGTGTCAAGCATGTTCTTCAAAACTGAGGTTTTGTAAAAAGGAGTCTTATCTAGGTCAAACATAGGATAAAAATGATCACTCTCATCCATCCCTCAACCATCGAAATCCAAAAATCATCTCATCAACAAACTCTTGGAAACTTTGAAAACATCACTTATGCTAAACTTCTAGGCAAAAATCAAAATCATCTTATTTGGTTAGATATGTGTAGATGAATCCTTCTCCACATATTTGGCCAAATTATAAATATTTTGTGAACAAGTTTACCTCTTGATAAAATCCAACATCTTGAGGCCTAGTCATTCATTATCTTGTTTGACTAGGGCATCTTGATGAATCCTTCTTTACACCTTTAGTCAAATTATCCTCTTGTGTACGAGTTCACTCTAGGCCAACACAACCTCCTAGATTTTAGAAGTTCATTATCCAAATAAATCAATAAAAATCCAATCAAATCAAGTCCTAAATTTTTAGCCTCCCCCTTAAATTTTCTCAAGAGTTTCACTCATCTGCATCATCCGTTTGGGTATGTGTAGGATCATGATGGGCCAAAAAGTGGCGATATGTAAGCCATATGATGGTCCATGTGGCTGGCGACTTTTTTTTTACCCAAAATTGATGAAACCAAAAGGGTTTTTAGAGGAGATTCTCATCTTTCCACAAATATAAATAATTCTTTACTTTGAATTTAATAGAAAATTATTATTCATTTTCTATTAGAATTACGAATAAAGTCCCGATTGATAGGCTGATTGAAAAACATCTATAAATTTCAAATGGTATCACATTTTTTAAATCTGAAACATGTGTCACATTCTATGCTTCACATACGATAGGATTAAAAAATTAAAAAATGAATTTCATGAATTTTTCACCAAGTTAAGGTGGTTAGACAGATGAGCTTTTATATTTTTAGAAGTTGTAATAAAAAATTCATAATTAATTATTTACTTGGAAAAAAATTATAAAAAATATGCATCACATTGGGACATGAGTCCTCTACTTATTTCTAAAAGATTATAAATAATATTATCATTTTATTGTGGTTAGGGTGGTTAGATAGACACCTACTTCTTATTTTTACCCTGAAATTTAAATACTACTGCATTGAAATTTCAAATTTTCACCAAATATATATATATATATATATATATATATATATATTTAAATAAAGGTCTAGGAGTTTAGAAACTACATTCAATTTCCTATAGATTATATTTTTACATTTTTTTGAAATAATATAGATAAATTATTCAAATTTTTACGTCAAGTTGTCTAACTCTGATTTTTTGTCTTTTATTGCCACTTAACGGCCTGTTTTTTCCATGATGATCCTGCACATACCCGTCTTCCATTTATCTCATCCTCATTATCAATTTGATCCTTAAATCATCCTAGTTCTTCTCTTTTTTTACCTAAAGTTAGATCAATCGATCTCTATTTTATGGTACAAAAAACCTCACAACACAAGAAGAATATGGAAATCACCAAGGAAACATCAACTTCAAGTGATCTAAGTCAAACTACCCCCAAAATAAATCCTATCAGATCAAGCGAACCCCCGAGAAAATTATCTCTACCATTAAAAATCCCTCAAGAGGAGGGTTAAGTAGAGGACATCACTAATAATGTCCTAGGGATGACACAAGAGGAAATCCTGGAGATGGTGCAAAATCCTAAAAATCATCGAATTATCAATGCTATGATGAGGTTATATCCCTCCCAATACATACTTGAGTTGGCAAACGAAGGGGATAAACTCCCTTCTGACTATGACACAATTAATATTGTGGTAAGACCTCTTGGGATCATGCCCTCAACTTCATCCATGCTTCCATTCCAAAATGTCACTCAAGACATCCCCTAGATCATATCGTCTATCGCTTCAACCCCATTAGTTGTTAACAAGGGAAGCTCATTTCTTTATGAACTCCAAAAAAATCCCCTTCTGAGAAATCGAGAGTCTGATACAAACACCACACCAAATCAATTTGTCCCAGTAAATCCATTACACCCATACATTTTGCTCATAGTTCATAATCATACCAATTCATCCTCATTTCATGCAACACCCATCTATCCTCTAGACATGAAAACCTCTCTCCCTATGAAATCACAAGGAGAAGGCCCAATTTGTTTGGAATGGGGGGAGTCTTCTATCCCTCATCATCATCACTTCAAGGGAATGTGTCACCTATCTTTCCACCATTTCCACCTCTACCACTTATATCCACATCACCCCTTTGGTTGGGTCTTCGTCCTCTACCCGCCATCAATCAATCAAATTAGAACACCATATCAAATCCTCCTGTCTTTCCATTGATATCACAACAACAAATGGTGACCATCCAAGCAACCCCAACAACTAACACATACACAATTCCTCAAATCTCCCAAAGCATGGTTTCCCAAGGACCAAGCGTCTCGATCACACCATCCACAACTAAAACCTTGATCATCAACATGACTGTTATGTTCATCACAACAGTCCATACCACTGCTAATCCACCACCACCACTGCCAAAACACAACATGGAAAATTCATTCACCGTCGAATTACAAGTTACTCAACAAGCCGCCCATCAAAAGGTGCTCCAAAACTGACAAACTACACAGCTAGCTATTCAGCAAGCACAACAAGCACAACAGGTTGCTCAAGCCCAAGCTTTATTACAACAACAACAAATTTCCCAAGCTACACAAGTAGCTCAAGTTGCCCAAGCTGCACAAGCAGCTCAAACCACCCAAGTTGCACAAGTCGCACAAGTCACACAAGCTACTCAAATCGCACAAGCAGTCCAAAATGCGTATGCTCAAGCTCGAGCCCAATATCAAGTCTAGCAAGCACAAGAACACACACATTACAAAGCACAATTGCAAGCAGCCTAGTAAGAATCATATCAACAAGCCTTGCAAGATTATCAAGTACAATAAGAAGTGGCCCAACAGTAAGCCCAACAACAGGCATTGTTGGCACAACAACAACAAGCCCAACAACAAGCGTTGTTAGCACAGTAGCAACATGACCAAAACAAGTGTTGTTGGCTCAACAAAAAATGTAGGCATTACTCGCTCAACAAAGCTTGCAGCAAACGCCCACCAGCATCCCACTCATTAATCCAACACCTCAAAACATATTCACCCCACCTCCTAATCCGCAAGGTGATGTAAGAACACAAATAAAATTTCTCTCACAGAAATTTCTTGATCTTCAATCAGGAAAACAATAAGGACACCCAGTAATCTTTGTCCCTATCCTTTTGATGGGAACCTAGCAATGGTATCATTCCCAAAGGGATTCAAAATCCCAAAATTTGAAAAATATCGTGGGATAGGAAACCTTGAAGATCACATCGGGGAGTTCCAGGTACACTGTATGGAATCCACATACAACAACACATATCTAATGTGGTTGTTTCCTTGAATCCTGGTATGTGCTGCCATGGAGTGGTTCTCTCATCTACCTACTGACATTAGAACATTCCAAGAAATCAAAGATGCATTCCTCCATAATTACACATTCAACATTTGTGTGGAGGTTAGTCTAGAGGAATTATCGACACTCAAACAAGGAAAGGGGGAATCATTCACTTCCTTCCTACAACAATGGCAATCCAAGGCCAATCTGAGTAAATGGGCCATGCCAGAGGAACAACAGGTTTGCACCATCATTACTAATTTGGACAAGACCTTGGCATGTTATCTAAAGATGCAATGCATCACCACATATGACCAATTGATCCCCAAGGTGGTCAACATTGAAAGGGCCCTTATAACACAAGGGGCACATCTACATATCCTAAACATCAAGATATTCGCCCATCTACCAGCTATAATGATAAACCTTTCACATGGGCGAAAAATAGGAATGTCATAATGATGGAGTGGTCGATGCCAAGGTCGTTATCTGTGCTCCCAAGTAGAATGTCCAAACACATCATCAACAATAGAACAAAAATCACAATAACATGCAAACCAATGCAGTAACCTAACAACCACCCCACAATCAGGTCAACAACCTCAATAATCAAAGAGGGCCACCTCCATGAAATAGGTATCCCCCCAAGAGGAAGTTTACAGCCCTTGGGGAATCCATCAAATCCATCATGAAGAAGTTGGTTAATGAGAACCTCATCAAAGTCCCTACCTATGATAATTACCAAGAACCTATGGTGAAACCACCCTCGTATAATGAAAATTTCCATTGTGATTATCATAAACTCAAGAGGCATACAATAGCCAACTGCATGAAACTAAAAAATATCATCCAAGATCTCATTGATGATAAAATCATAAATGTTGAGCAACCAGATGGCAATCAAGATCTAAAAATATACACGAATCTGATGCCCAACCACAATCAAGGAAACGATAAAGGTAAGCAAAAGTTTGGAAAAGTGAACCATGTATACGAAGGAGTTGTCACATGCCTTGATGAATTGGTCACTTTTGTTAGCATCAAGGGATCCAACACTTACTATGGAGTCAACACACACAGTGGCAAGGTCACCATTTCTGGGGCATCACAACTATCTAAGACCCCCACCTCAAATCAAAAGTACATCCCTAATGGTTACAACATCTTTGACCAGTTAAAAAGAACCCCTACTCAAATATCCATCATGGAGTTGTTGAAGATTTTAGTCACCCACAGGGAAATACTTGAGGAATCCCTAGAATCATCCACTATCTCCACCAACCTTGATATGGAGCAATTCCAAGCTTTTGTCAGTAACATCACCACCCAGAATCTCCTCACGTTTTTCAATCAAGGATTTCTTGCCCAGCCATCTCACAATCGTGCATTACACCTCGAGGTCTTGGTTCACAAAAAAAGGGTCAAAAGGGTCTTTTTGGATGGAGGTGTAGGCCTTAACATTTGTTCAATAAATCTTATAAAGAATCTGGGAATCTCTGAAGATTTCATTGAAAATGGTAAAGGTATCATAATTAGGACTTACAAAAGTCAAGAAAGACTGCCCCAGGGCACTATTCAACTCCCTATTCAAGTAGGGCCAGTTGTTATGGAAACTACCTGTTAGGTGCTTTACCTTGACCTACCATATAACATCCTTCTGGGGTGCACATGTATCCATGGGATGCAAGAAGTTGCGTTGACATTCCATCAATGCGTCAAGTTTTCATACCACACTGAAGAGGTCACAATCCATGGTGAACCCGAGCCTTTCACCTACTGCAAGAACCTAGAAGCCAAGTACTATAAAGTTCCCCAAGTTCCAAAGAAAAATGAAGGCCCCTAAACTCCATATATCGACCCATCGAACATCACCTTCACTTCTGGGACAAAGACACCCTCCATCCCTGACATATCTAACATCAAACTTATGATCCAAGAAAATGGGTGTGGGGAATATAGAATGTTGAATTATTCCTTTTTTGTATGAGAGTTACCTCAATCTCCTAGATCACAAGGACAACCCCAACTGGTTGAAATGCCTTCCCACACCTTCATGGCAGACCCTTCCAGATTTCTATGTTGGGGGATCTAAGTCAGGAGACAATGGATGAAAGAGACATTTCAAGCTCACTATACCAAGATGAAAGGCCTATGCCTAATCCTCCCATGGACAAGAGAAGAAAGGGGATACAAATGATGGTTACAATATAAATGAAAGTCTTGGAAAAAACAACACTGATCGATTAGAACCCATCATTGTTGAAAGGAGAATGAAGAATCTTGGCCTAGGGTGTACCCCTCTGAGTGCAATCATACATGGTATAAGTCCCCCAGTTAACACAACCATGACTCCCCCACAACATCTTCCTTGCATTCACAAAAATCACTAATGCATCTGCCCTACATTCACAAATCATCAGCATAATATACCATATAGAAAATTAATCATATCATTGCATTTCATATATCATCATCTTATATTATTTGAGTCTTAAGAAATCATTGCGTTCATTTCATTATATTTATTCCATCACATTCATAAATCATAATGCATAATCATATCAT
Source organism: Sequoiadendron giganteum (assembly GCA_007115665.2). Lineage (NCBI taxonomy): Eukaryota > Viridiplantae > Streptophyta > Pinopsida > Cupressales > Cupressaceae > Sequoiadendron > Sequoiadendron giganteum. Next base: position 105,190,817 of record CM021100.1, on the reverse strand, counting down.
ACAACCATCATCATTTGGCATCATTACATAATCATATCATCCATATATCATCCATCATAAATGTATAAGGGAAAGAAATAAAAACATTATCATTGCCCATGGTCCATAGGTCATAGTGCATCATTAGGGGCATAATATAGAAATCATTTGCATATCATAATTGCATCCATACATCATCACAATAAAATGCATAGAAAAAAAAAAAAACATCCATAATCATTACATCACACCATTGCATCATGTAGAAATGTACATCATATTGCATAAAATAGATGCATCTCATAGAATATCATAACACATAGGAAATAAAAATGCATCCATACAACATGCATAAATAATTAGGACATCCCATAAATCAAACCATCTCGTATATATCATCAAAATATACAACTGTCATGGTAAAAAATCGGATCAAGTGTGTATACATCAAAATATATGATACAATAGGGGCAATAACAATCAAAGCCCATGAAAAAAAAATGAATACTATTTGTGATCAAGGCTAGCCCTACTGGTTGTTGTCCTCTCCTACTTGCCTCTCACCATGATCCTCAGGAGGCCTCATCCCTATCTGCTGAGAGAACTTTGGCACCTAGTCGACTGGTGGCACTACCTGTCTATAATGTTGTCGATAATACTCGGCCTCTCTGACTACATCCTTGTATGCTCAAAGGGAAACTATCTGGCCCTAAGATGAGGAGGCCATGATCTCAAGCTGTCTACACCAACCAATCTGCTGGTGTCTCTTGGACCTATCCTGATCACTCTATGTTGTCAGTGTTGCAACCTACTGTCAAGCCTCATCTCTCTCTGCTGTCAAAATATGAACCTGACCCTGTAGCTACTAAATCAGGGCATCCCTATGATCTGGCTGCACTAGTATTTGTTGTTGTGGGACCTCTCTATCCCCATCTCCGAGTTGGTCCTAGGCTAGTTTATGTGCTCATGGTGGTGTCGCAACTCGAGGTGGTGTATGTTGTGCCTTGTCCCGGGGTGGTGTCTGATGTGGAGGTGGCCCACCTCCTCCCTTATCTCCATCCCCATCCCTATCACCATCACCCTTGCCTCCCTATCCTTGCCCTCTATTGGTTGATCTTCCTCTCAGTCTCCATCGTGGGAGTACCAGACCTGGAACTATCAATCTCAGAGGGGGTCTAAACCAATCCATGTATGCCTGTGTGACCCTCGCATCTGCCTACCCCTGACCATATGACCATGACATGGCCACTAGTTTTCTAAAGCATGCCACTGCCTCATCTGCTAGTATGGGTTGGCCCCATGTAGTATCCCTCATAGTACAGGCAAAAATCACCATGTACTAGTCATCAGGTTTGTCCTGAACATCACCAAACTGTCTGGCCACCCTATTAGGAAGATACCTCTCAATCATGGTATGCTCCTTGCCCTGCATCAATCTATCTTGGCAAGCAAAGAACAATTGTTGTACATCATCATACCATGGGCCTATGTCAAGCCAGGGCCTCCAAATGAACTCTCTCATCTCATCGATGACCCATTGCCAGTGGGCGATGCCGCTTGACCCTGTATGAGTAAAGGCAATCTGGGCCCCACCATACCACTAGACAACTAGATCATCTATATCTAAAACAATATGTGTAACCTGTGGATGGATCACTGGAATCTACTCCCATGCCCAAATGTGAAGCAATGTGACTTTGAACCCAATGGCTCTACTTTCTAGATAGGAAAACTCATGTAAGTCTCTATATAATGAGGCCAACATCATTCGACCCCATGCAAAGGGCTCCCCCAAGCGACCATTTGCTCCCATGCCAGTGCCCATCCCAAATTGAAGTATCGGCCCCACCAATTTGATGCCACAAGACTTGATATAATCGCAGAAACAATGAGCCTAAAGGTGGGTACTCTACCCTGGTACCTCTCCAAATCAATCTATCCCTCAGAAAAAATGATCTCATACAACCCCATAATTGTGAAGCAAGCATCCCTCCCAACATCCATATCATAGATCGCTCTCTCACCGTGGATGGGTAATGGTAGGATGCGCCAGACATCCTCAAGTGTAATAGTGGCCTTGCTAGTGGGAAGGTGGAAGGAGGATGTCTCGCTATTCCATCGCTCCGCCAAGGCTATCATCATCGTTTGTTGTGTCCGAACAGGACAAACATATGAAACCAACTAGCGACCCATGACACCAAGTTGCTCCTAGAGAAACACATGCATGCCCTCAAGTTTGTGCAACAGTGAGCATCTATGCTCCCTCGAATGAAGTATCCTAAGGTCCTCCTATGTAAGAAAGGTCACAACGTCAGATTTTAAAAAAAATCAGACCCTTCAACTGATTTTTCATTGGCCAAACAACAATTGTGGCATAGTTTGCAAACTCCAAACTACACCACAGCGGTGCAATCTAACCACACTCTCTGATCCTAAACTCCAGATGGGCTCACCACAGTGCTATTTTCATATGCGGCTGACTTTACCCTGAAACCCTAATTTTTAAAGTGGGTCACGGTGGCTCTCTTCACACATGTGGTGCACTTAGAGGCTGCATGACATCGATTTAACATTTGTAATGGTGGTATATAGCGCCGCTTGACTCTAAATTAAGTTTGACCCTATTAAATGCATTAAAAATGATAAAATTACAGGTTAGGAAAGGGGTACATACCATGGGTCCTACACCAACTAGCCACTGGTGCCCTTGTACTCGATCTAACACGTGCTGGGAAAGCTGTCATTGCGCTATCTCGATCAGGACTCAGGGCTCAAAGTGTAAGAATTTTCAAAGGCTAAGTGTGAAACTGATATCAAAATGACCCCTTAGGGTCTATTTAAGCCTAAAAATTAGGCTTTTTTGACCTAATTCAACCATCCAGTTAGGGTTTTGGTCTCCCAATCCTATTTTTTCCTGACCGGGGGTCCTTTTACATCGTTTTTGGTGTTTTAACGCATTTTTTGGCATCTCGAAGCCTTTCTGAACCCGTCGGGCACCTTGTCATTTTTTTCACAAGATCACCCAAATATCTAAAAATTTTGTTTGATCTCTCGACGGGGCAATATACCAACATAATTCTTCTCACTGCGGCAGCAATGTGGCATCTAAAAAATTGAAAAAAAATTGAACTTCAATCACAACAGTTTATTCTTTGAACCAATACAACAAGTGCATTACTTCGAAGAGGGGAAAAATATGGACACTAAAAATGTACTGACACACTTGATCTTGATTACTAACATCGTTTCATCCTAAATCATCTTCTTATCTTCTCATCACCTTTCATTCCTTCATTGAATAAATCATTATTTATCTGATTAAGTCATTCTTTCCTGTTGATTAAATTAATCAATTTAATTTAATTAACCCTATGTCTCTATTTAATTAAATAATTAATTTTATTTCATTAAAATCTCTAAAGTCATCCTATTAAATTGAATAAATTAAACATTATTTAATTTAATCTAACATCATCCCCTTTTAGTTAAATAAATCAAAATCTTTATTTAATTAAATCCTAATCCATTTTCTTCTCAAACTTTGATTTAAATAAAATCCTAAAATCTAAATCAAATTTGTCACATCATCTAATCTCTCATCAAATTGATCAAAACTTGATCTCTTAATATCTCTAGATTTTTCCAACAAAGCATTCATTATCCTCTTACATGTCCTTGTGCATTGAGCCAAGTGTCATTTAAGTCATTTTATTTCCCTCTTCAACAAGTCATTTCATAAATTTGAAAATCCACCTAATAACATTTATTGTCTCATTCATCAAAATATGCACAACCTTCCTCCATTCACATCTTGACAAGTGGCACTTGGTCATTGTATGTTGAATGATCCCATATTCATCCATTTTGCCTCTTCTTCTCTAAATCAAATCTATAAATTCAAATATTTTCTTCTTCATAATCATCCACAAATTGAGAGCAAAGTTATTATCTTCATATTTAGAGCAATTTCATCGATATCCTTGAGCATTTTTCATTATCATAGCTAGGTTATTGCAGATTTTAGCAAGGAATCATATTTTTCTTCATCATCAAGTGGATGAATCTTCATCAAGATCACAAAGGAGTTGGGAAAGGGCCAATTTCCACACACATAATTGGCACCAATTCCCCCATGGGATTGAGGATTTGCATCCTTAATTAGGATTCAATTTACTCCTTATATTTTGTTCTTCATGTTCCTATCTTTGAGCATTGCTAATGAATTTCATGGCGAATCCTTGTTCTTACTTGCATATGAATCTAATTATGTGTTTGTTTCTCATGTTGGTGCAGGTCTAGGATTGGGGTTCACAAATAATTAGTTATGATTTTTTTATTACAACTTTTACAAAATATAAAAACTCGTATGTCTAACCACCTTAACTTGGTCACAAATTCATGAAATTCAATTTTTTTTTTTTAATCCTATAGTATGTGAAGCATAGAATGTGACGCATGTTTCGGATTCAAAAAATGTGATACCGTTTGAAAGCTATAGATTTTTTTCAATCAGCCTATCAATCGGGACTTTTGTCATATTTCAAATAGAAATGGATAATAATTATTTATTAAATTCAAAGTAAATCATAATTTATAATGGTGGAAAGCTGAGAATGTCCTATAAAAACCCTTTTCATTTCATCAATTTTGGGTAAAAAAATGTCATCAGCCACATGGGCCATCATATCACCACTTTTTGGCCCATCATGATCCTACACATACCCAGGTAGATGCCTCCCATCTAAAGTAACATCACAAATAGTAGCAACATGAAAAATGTTTCCATTTGTAGTGAACATCTTGTCAAACTCTAGAGGACACATAGTCTCCCAAAGAATGTGATCCCTAGAATAGGTGATGTGTCTAGAAGCACCAGAGTCAATGACCCATCCTTCCCATCGATCAACTAGGGTAGTGATCAAAGCTTGTACCTTGCCTTGAATCTCATCTATGGAAATTCTTACAATACGTGAATATGACTCTTCATGTGAAGAAGAGTGGGGTGAGTGGATAGAAGAAGAAGGAAGAGTGATGTTATGATCCTTAAGAATATGTCACACTTAATGAATCTCCTTCTTAGAACATGTCTCCTCATGAATTCCAAGCCCATTAAAAAATATTGATTTGGGCCTTCCTTCTTAGGACTTTCTTCCTTGTGTTGTGGTGATTCACAAGATCTTGTCTTATATTTTCCCTTATTCTTTCCTTTCCCTTCAGATGGTGCTACAATGAGAGCATGAGACTTTGAAGATGAGTCAGCCTGGTTGAGTTTAGATTTCTCCCTAGTCAACCACTCACAAAAAGTCTCAAATGAAGGCATCACAAAACTATCTCCAAGTCCATCCATTGTAGAATAGAAGGAAGTAGCAAAGTCAGAAAAATAACCTTTCAATTTGAACAAAATCATGAAGATGAATTCCTTGTTAGTTTTGTATCTACCACACCCTGATAGTTGAGTCCTCAAAGACTTGAATTTCACCAAGTAATCATCAATAGTGGGAAACGTTATAACAAAGAGTGAAGAAATTTCTAACTCTAACTGAAGTGCCCAAATATCATTTACTGATCCAAACAATGTCTTAATCTTGTCCCAAACTACCTTAGGAGTAGCACACCCCTCAATGTGGAAAAATAGTGAATTGGAGAGATGAAGAGAAATCATTCCCATAGCCTCCTCACACTTGATTCGATGTTGGAAATTCTTATATTCCCTAGTCAGATGAGGTTGATTCTCATACAATGTAGACCATAGGACTTTAGACCAAAGGAGATGTTGCATGCCAATTTTCCATGTGTGGTAGTTGTGGGGAGTAAGAAGCTCAAAACCTGACTTGGCCATTAGAAAGAGAAAAAAACCAAGAGAAAAAATATCTCTCAAAGAAAATGCAAGAAATATGATGATATTGTTGAAATGTTGGAAAATACACTATAATACCTTGTTGATGGCAGAATTTTGATAAACTGAAAAAAAGATATCACCTCCAAAACCCCAAATTAGGGTTTTCACTCCAACTGAACAGAATTTTTCAAAGAATAAAAATATGGAAAAATAGAGCATACCACTAAAAAGTAGACTCCGAGACCTTTCCAACGGTATATCATTTGCAAAATTTTGATACCGTATGTGAAAGTTATGGCCTCTAGAAGAATTTTTCTTTAATGGGCGACCACAGGCTAATTGGGCACAAGAATGTAGCACCTGTGGGAAAAAAAATTCGGCCCTTGGTCATTGATGTGACTATGAGCACTATAGCTACAAAAAAAATTTGCTTCGCCTAATGAGTGGCATCATAGCAGGGGGCGAGCAAACCAGAGGAGGTGCACTCGGGCAAGCTGGTGGTGCCACTTGAAGCTAGTGGTGGCCCTTGGATCTCTAGGTGACTGGTGCAAGGGACTGAACGGGGTCACCGATGAGTGATGGTAGATGGTTGGGAAAAAGACCGATAATGGTGAATGAAGGTCAGCAGTGAGTAGGGGTTGGAACACTAGCGGGCTAGATGATGTGACGGGCGATGAGCCGGTGATGTGACCGACGATGGAGGATGACAACTAAAGGGAGCGATGGTCAGTTTCTATAGACTGACAAAAGATTTGACACCAATGTGATAGAGCTGATGGTGGATGATGCAGAACTGGTCAATTTGAACACCGATTTGTTTTTTTGAATATTGCAATGCAATTCAAAATTAAATAAGCCAATATAAATATGATTTGCAAAAATAAAATAATACCGATGCCATCCAAGAATATTAAGCCCAAACTATAGAAAAGGGAAAAAAATATTTGATGCCGACCTGAATTAAATTACCAATTGCCCTCAGAGATTAATTTTTGCTAGAACTATAGGAAAAATAGCCCAATTTTTGAAATAAAAAAAGCCTAATGATATGAAAAAAAAATCCATGATGGAGGATTGAAAGGGAGGATATTTTTTTCTGCAAACTTGTACAAATAGTACAAAATGCAAAGACCTTAGATATACCTCAAATGGCTCCCGGTGAGAATATCTCTAAATTTGGTGAATGGGTTGGCAATCTATAGGTTTTGAGGCCTTCTGAGTGCAATGGGGAGGTTAGTTAGAGCCTAATCTGCACTAGAAAACAACTCATTCTCCAAGTGGTACCAACTAGCCTACAAAATAAAACCCTCAATCCTACAAAGAATCTCACAAGCCAACTCTCTTGATCCTAGGATGAGTCTTCACTATAAAATCTTGGATACCATGTAATAGCCTCAAATTTCTCTGATACCATGTTGGAAAAATGGATGGACAATATCCTTGATGAAGCTATAGTCTACAATGGATTACCTTTTCCAAGAAGAAATAATCAACCACACAGAAAGTATGCAATAATAGCATTCAAATAGGAGATTCTATTATGATGATATATATAATATTACAAGAGTACATATGCCTGATTATATAGGCAAGACTAAAACCTAGAATACACAAGATGTTGCCAAGTGTTCAAATCACACTACATATGACAACATGAAACCCTAACTAACTACCTAGGGAATGATAACAAGATAGAGATAAGTTATAGAAAAGACAACTCATCTTCTAGAAGGGAATCTTATCTCCAACAACATTATTTCTGATTTATTTAATAATGCAACCTAGGACTAAATTACTAAATGCATACCTAAGTTAACTTATGCTATTGTAATAAATAATTAATTACACTAACAAAAAGAACAAGGAATTCATGTTTCTGTGGAACCTAACATGAAAGAAACAAAAAATGGTCTGGGATAATTTCCTTTTAAAATAATGCAAGCAAACAAGAGACCTTCATTAAACATCAACACCATTATGTGCAAACCGAAAATCCATCTTAATTTGAAGCATCCAAAATTGCTTGATATGGATTTTGAACCATCATGGGAATACTTTGAAAATGACGAAGCCTTGAAAAAAATGCTAGGAGTTTATAATAAATAATCTACTCCTCAAAACAAAAAGGTTGCATGTGCTATTATTAACACCAAACAAAAAGATGGAGAAAAAGAGAATGGTGATGTTAACATGAACAATGAAGAATACAACCCTAAATTTTCAAGATCAAATGCTCTCCCATTAGGAGATATCATGGATATACCATTAGAAATTAATGATAAAAAGAGAGTAATTAAGATTGGAAAATTCCTCGGCGATGGAGAACAAGAGGCATAGTATAATTCATAGTAATCTTGAATGGCCTACTACTCTCTCCATGTTCTTAGACACTTGCATGTGTAGATTGTGACCTCAGAACTCATGTGGGAACTATATCTCTCCACTGGAGTCTAGGAGGACTAGCCTCACCTTTGTTGTCATCCTCGCTCTGCTCATCCTCGGTCTCCTCATCATCCTCTATCTCGTCATCCTCATCTAGAACTAGATCTGCTAGATCTACTCTCCTTCCTAACTCTTGATCCTCCTCCCTTTGATCTGGTAAACGTATTGTGAATTCCATAGGATAGTCCATAGAAAAGATAGCTCTTGGTCGTACCACCTCCCATTACTCATCATACTACTATTTCATGTCAACATCATCCATGTCAAACACTTGGGGCACATCTGCATCCTCCTCCTTTGCATCACTTTGGATGACATCATCTACTATAAGCCATTTAAGGTCCCTAGGTCTGCACGTACTCCGTATTGACGGTTTGTATGAAGATCATAGTACGGGTCATCTTTATACCTATCCAAACTGTCTCATGATGCAATCATAGTAAAAGGGTCTCACTACATGATCATTCTGCCCTAGAAACTATCTATTCCTCTGCATCTTCCTCATCTATCCTATCATGTCAAGCCAAAATAGCCCCATCAAATAGGATCTCCAAATAATGTCCTCCTTGCTCAGTCTATCAAATCTACCCTCCAAAACAGTAAATAACCATGCTTCCATGCCTATCTCATGGGATAACTGAAGTGTTGGAGTGAAATTACATTGAGAGGGGGGGGTGAATTAGTGTTAATAACTCCTTAAACATTTTAAACTGAAACTGAAAAGAGCCATACATATGTTCTCATTTTTCAATGATAGTGTCATTCATGTAATCGAATGCAATCATATAAACTGAAATGAGTAATGTAACATTGCATTTTAAAGTAGTAAAGTACTGAAGCAAAAGAGTTACAGAGACACAATAGACACAAGATATGTCAAGTGGAAAACCCTCCTAGGGTAGAAAAACCACTCCTGAACCTGCTGCCTTTTTCAGGCTTTCATTTCAATAATTTATTTTGACAAAGCCTCAATGGCTGATTTTTGAGCACCGACTCAAGGAGCACCAACCCCTCTATTTAGAGACACCAATCTCAAGGAGCACCAACCCCTTTCCTGATATTCAATAGAACATGCAATAGTACATAGGATCTCTCTGTTTCACTTGATTTCTTTCAAGTGCCTCTTGACAGACAAAACGTAGAATTTTCAAGAGTCATAATAGACTCTTCAGAATTCCATGCATCATCTAATCTCGATGCAGCTTGAGGAAAATCCTATCACTGTTACAATATAACCTCATCAAACTATTTTTCAATGATTCATCTTTTCTATCTTTTCTCACTATTTTATTTTCAATCTTTTCCCATACAGAAAACTACAAATCTAAATACACACTGTGCTTTCCAATTTTCAGCATTATCTAAAAAAAATAGACTTCCAGATAACTAAATAATAATACCCCACTTTTTTTTCTTTTTTTTATGTCATAATGGAACCCTAAACTCACTGGTTTTGGATTTTACAGAAAAACATCATTACATAATGGAAGTTTTACAACTGTTACTCGAATTTCACTTTCCAGAAAGTTATTGCAAGGTTGTTTTTTAGGTTACATAATAGCTAACAAGTCAGATCTGATCTTGTACTGTTCACAAAAGAGAGCTTCTTTCTTTCTATTGAGGATAGAATAGTAGTGACCAAGAAGAGAAGTGTGACAGAGCATGTCTTCACTAGAAGCCTACACATGCAGTGCTTAAACCAAAGCAATGAGAGCACATCATTTAATAATGAAATGATAACCATTTTCCTTGACTGAACCAACAATGCATCATAAGTGTTTTTAGCAAAATGAAACCACTTTCAGATTTTACCCACATGTAGTAATGTAGAATGTATATACCATAGGAGTTCTGACAAATAAGTTGCAACAAAAGAGAGATAACTATAACCCCAACCAACATGCAATCGAAAGCCAATAACCAAGCATTATAATAGCTACCCACAAATTCCAGTGAGACTGAGAGAATATTCTGAGATCTATGTCCAATATTGTGATAGAAAAACTTAATAAACCAAAATCATTGTGAAGTGTGACTGAAATAACTTAACAAGAACCATTATCCATGAACCCAGATAAGCATATGCAAAGATTCGATGAAATTATCATTACCCATAACCAGAAAACATAGATCCTTAAAATAACTGACATGATTAACTCCAAAATAAATTTGCAGTCACGTTTTGATTCTTAGAAGCAAATATTCTTGAATTTTTCTTGAAAGCAATAGTCATTTTCAGTTTTTCACTTTGTAAAAGAGAGAAAGAGCAACTTCATACCTATTTTGCTTGTCCAAAAATGGATCTGCAAACCAATCTAAGGAAGAATACCTGGTGAGTGAAGGTTGTTGTCAAAGAGTGGTTACCAGACCTAGAGAGGAGAAGAAACGACTTTACAACCTTCCAAAAACGTGCTTTCATCCTGTGGCTGAAGGAAGACAAGTGGAGTGACTTCTATGGAGAGCTCCTTATTGCTCTCGATTGTTGTCCAACAACAAAAATGCCAAAGGTAGCTAGAAACACCCAAGGTAGAGGATACATGATGGTGGCCAGAATGTGGGCAACAAAAAACGTGAAACAAAAAAATGTTTTTGCCCTAACTTGCCACAACAAACAATGCAAATACCTTTGCAGAAATGAATAATGTTTGGAGTCCAAAAAGGACAGATAATGATAACTTAAATAATCATTATACCCTTTGAAATCTGTAGATAGAATAGAGGTAACCATGCTGACCAAAAACTCAAACAAAAACCTTTATCAATTTGCCAAGTCAACTACCGACATAATCATGCCAAAAAAAATGTTTTGATAAGACCACATTACTCACACAAGTCGATATCAAAGACTTGATATTTCCCTAATGATCAGAGCTTAGGTCACATTCAATGTGATATAAAAAATTAACCAATGCCATTAGCTGTAGTTGGCCTTAAGGCTTGAAGCAAATATTAACCAAATGACCCAACACACATACAAATGGAGGATCGACTAGAATTCCCTTTCAAATGCCACCATGATGAAATCCAATTCAAGTAATTTCCAATACCTTAGTACTAGAAGCAAGATATTATGCAATTCTCCATACCAAATACCATTAACCAAAAAAGAAAGGAATGAGCAGTGTGTTCCTCAAAGCCTGAATGCACTGAAATAACCAATATTCCTTGTATCAATTCCTCTGACTGAGAGTAGAGAAGTATACCTTTGAGAATCTCAAGACCGTTTTAAATTCAAGATTTCTTGTTACTGATCAAGCCAAAAATAGTCAACCTGTATAAAGCTGATTTATGCCAAGGACAACATAATTGAGATCATCACTGAACTAGTAATAGATTAAACCAGAAATGTATCACCTGATCAAATGGAGAAAAATGACCTGTAACCAAAATACCTCAACAAGCATTTGTAATCTGCACATGGAGTTAAATGATCAATGCCACCAAGATAATAAAACCAATGAAGTAAATGTGCCAATGAAAATATGAATCAACTTAGAAGATAACCATCAAGATGCCAAATAATCATAAGATGACATCAAGGACAAAACAACATAAGATGGATTCAACAAACTCCCCCTTTGTCCTTGATGGAAAAACTGAGCCACCAAACCAAGGATAATGAACTATAACCGAATGCTCAAAAATTCTCCCCCTTTTTGACACAAGGATAAAGGGAGAACAAACAAAGATAAACCAAAATCAATTATGACATGCCAACAAAGTGTAGAAAGAACCTTTGAATAGAAAAGTATAATCTACAGGAAGGGCTAACCAGCTCCTCCTATCACCAAGATAGACTGTTTAAGATAACAAAGATTGAGAGATCACTCCCAATCGAGACCGAAGTCTCTCAAAGACATCTTTAGCCAAAGGTTTTGTAAAAATGCCAAGAACATGTGCTTGTGTAGGAACATATTGCACAGATACCTCATTAGCCAGCACCTTTTCGTGAAGAAAATGAAACTTTATAGCTATATGCTTAGTTCGAGAGTGCATAATTGGATTTTTTGAGATATTTATTGCACTAGTATTGTCACACAAAATAGTAATAGGTTTTGGAATTTCAATACACATATCTGATAATGTCTATGACATCCAAATTACCTGAGTGCAGCAAGAAGTTGCAGCTATATATTATGCTTCAGCAGTAGAGAGTGACACAGATTCTTGCTTTTTGTTGTGCCAAGCCACTAAACGATCACCAAGAAATAAAGCAGCACCACTAGTGTTTTTCCTGTCATCTAGACATCCTGCCCAGTCAGAATCAGTATAAGCTACTAAGGAGAAATCATTGCTTATGGGATACTAGAGGCCATAATCAATTGTTCCTTGCACATACTTAAGAATTCTTCTTACAGCATTGATGTGAGATTCTTTAGGAGCAGATTGAAAACGAGCAACCATGCAAACAACTTGCATTATGCTAGGTCTTGAGGCTATTAAATACAATAGGATGTCTATCATTGGCCTATAATTAGTTGAGTTTACAGCAGGGGAGTCATCAACTTTGCTAAGTTTACAGCCAATAGCCATTGGGGTGCTTACAGGATGACTTTCATCCATTTTAAACCTTTTTAACATTTTTTTTGCATACCTTGCTTGAGATATAAATATGCCAGAGTCAAGTTGTGAAATTTGGAGACCTAAGAAAAATGACAGTTCTCCCAACATTGACATTTCAAATTCAAATTCCATGATTTGTGAGATTTTTTTACTCAAGGCAATATTGTTGCAACCAAAAATGGTGTCATCAACGTAAATTTCAACAACAAGAATATCAGATCCTTCAATTTTAACATACAAATTGTTGTCAACTCCTCCTCTAATGAACCCTTTTGACAGTAGGTGACCGTCCAATCTAGAGTACCAAGCTCTAGGAGCTTGTTTTAGGCCATATAGAGCCTTTTTTAGCCTGTAGACATGATTGGGTTTGTTTTTACATATAAACCCTTCAGGCTATTCTATGTAAACTTCTTCTTCTAAGTATCCATTTAGAAAGGCATTTTTTACATCCATCTGATATATAGTGAAATTTTTGAAAACATAATATTCCAAGAAAATTCTAATGGATTCAAGCCTAGCAACAAGAGCAAAAGTTTCACCGAAATCAATACCTTCTTGTTGAGCATATCCTTTACAGACATATCTAGCCTTGTTGCGAACAAACTGACCATTTTCATCATGTTTGTTTCTAAATATCCACTTTCCACAGATGATATTTTTGTCATCTAGTCTTGGGACTAGATCCCAAGTCTGATTTTTTTCAATTTGATCAATTTCTTCTTGCATTGCATTAATCCAGCATTCATCAGTTAGAGCATCATCAAAAATTTTGGGCTCAAACTCGGTGATTAAACAAAATGCAGTAAGCTCAGCTATGTGACCTTTTTCATCATAGTTAATAGATTTTTTACTTGTTTGAACTCCTACAGATCTATCTCCTATAATCAGATCCTTAGGATGATTTCTAGCAAGAGATTTTTAAGTAACTTTGGGTTCACATTTTTCTGAGCTGATTTCAGCATCTTCAGATTGTGCTTCAACAATTTTAGTGCTTGCTAGTTTTGTTTTAGGCTTTGTAGTTTCAAAGCTCTCAGTGATTATATCAAGCTCAAATTCATCCTCTTCATCATCCTGCATAGGTTCAACATCTAACAACAGATTTCCATCAAATTTAACATTGACAGATTCAACAATTTTGTTCAGCCTATTGTTAAAGCATTTATAGGCTCTGCTATGTGTAGAGTATCCTAGAAAGATACCTTCATCAGTTTTAGATTGGAAACTGCCTAAGTTTTTGTCATCTCTTTTGATAAAGCACTTGCGGCCAAATATTCTAAAGTATTTAATTTGGGCATATTTTCCATACCATAGTTCATATGGAGTGAAATTTGATTTCACTCTGATCTACACTCTATTCAAAAGGTAAACAGTTGTATGAATAACTTCTTTCCAGTACATATTTTCCAGATTGCTTGATTCAACATGGTTCTTGCCATCTCTTTTACAGTCCTATTCTTTCGCTCAACTACCCCGTTTTGCCGGGGCGTTCTAGCAGTAGCATACTGTCTTTTTATGCCATGTTTGTCACAATAGTCTATGAATTCTTGTGAGGTGAATTAACCACCTTCGTCAGACCTTAAACATTTTAGTTTTAAGTCTATTTCTCTTTCTACCAATTTTCTAAAAACTTTAAAGTGTTCAAAAGCTTCTAATTTATTCTTGAGAAAAGTAACCCATACCATACGAGAGTAGTCATCATCAAACAACATGAAATATTTCTCACCATTTATGGATCTAGTCCTTGTAGGACCACATAAGTTGGTATGAACAATTTGCAGACGCTTAGGAGAGAAATGTTCCTTGGATTTAAAGCTTACCTTGGTTTTCTTTCCTTTGAGACACTCTTTATAAACAACTTTGTCAAGTTTTCTAAGAGGAGGCAGACCTCTTACATTTTGATTTTTGCTAATTCTGACCATATTGTCAAAATTAATGTGGCCTAGTCTCTTGTGCCACAACCAGCTTTCTTCAACCTGACTCATTAATCATATACCATGATTGTTCTCATGTCCATAGGTTTCTAGTAAGTTGTAGACATTTCCTTTAGTCATCCTTCCAGTAGCAACAACTTTACCTGATTGGTTTTTGATTTTAGATCCTTGTGAAGTGAACAGGACTTGATAGCCACTGTCACAGATTTGACTGACACTCAGAAGGTTATGTTTTAATCCTTCTACATAATAAACATTTGAGATTGGAGTGTCTTCATTCAGTAACAGAGAACCTCTTCCTTTGATTTGAATTCCAGAGTTGCCTCTGAATTTTACATATCCACCAACATAGTCTTCTAGATTTGTAAATTTTTCTTTGTCACCATTCATGTGGTTTGAACAGCCACTGTCCAGGACACATAGGTCCTTCTTATTTGAGTGAAAAGTAGTTTGAACAAGCATAGTTTGTTCAATGTTGTTAAGTGCTTTGGGTTTCCAAACTTTGATGGTTTTCAACTGTTTATTCTACTGATCAGCATTGCATTGCTTTGTTGAATGACCCAAAGATTTGCAAGTAAAACATCTAATATGTCTTCCAAAATCATAATTCTACCTAAAGCCAAATCTAGGAGTTCTAGCATTCATAAATCTGCAAAAATTTACTTTGTGACCAAATTTATTGTAGAATTAATAGTACCCATAGAAGAGAGGGTAGGAGTTGTAAACCATTCTGTTGCTCCTAAAAGGATGAATATGATCCTTGAAAAACTCAAAAATTTTGAGTTCAGGATTTTTGTTTCCAACAACAGTATTGTTCTTCTAACTGTCATTTGAGCATTCACCTTTAACAAAACCAATACCAGTTTTGTCTTTGTTTAATTTCTATTTACTAAGCATGTCATTCAGTTTAAGAGTGCTTTCATACTTTTCGATATTCTTCCTGAGATCTACAATCTCCTATTCAAGTTTCTAAATCTCTTGTTCTTTATAACTTATGTCAACTCGAATACAATCTTCAACTCTCTTAGATTCTTCAAGTTCAATTTTTAGTGAAATTATCTCAAGATTAATGAGCTACTCTTGTGAGTTATCTTGAACAACATTTTGTTCTTGAGCACGCAACTGTTTCTTAATTTTTCTTAGCTCTTTTAGAGCACACTTCAGTTCTCCTTCATAGTCCACTTCACCTTCTTCAGCAACATTGTTGTTTGTTTCATCTTGTTGAATGATTTCAACCATGAAGAGATTTTCATCTTCTTCGTCTAGAGAGTCATTAGATTCAGAATCTGTTTCATTTTTGATGAATAGACTTTTCTTCTTTTTGAAGTTAAATTTATATTTGGGTTTGTAAGCCTTTTTCTTGGCAAACTTCTCAGATTTCTCGTTATCACTATTTATGTCACCATAGGGACACTTTGCAGAAAAGTGACCTATTTTTCCACAGTTAAAGAATTTCAAGGGAAGTTTTCCCTTATACTTTCTAGAACCCTTTCTGAGTTTCCTTACAAAATGGGATTCTTTAAAATCAGAAAATTTTGATTCAGAGAGCTCATCCCTTTCTTTCCCTTCAGCATTAAATGTTGCTTCTTTTGTAGTGGTGTTGTTTTTAATAGTCCTCATTTCGTAGGCAGTCAGAGTGCCTTGTAAACTATCAAGGGTAAGCTGGGTAAAATGTTTCTTCTCTTCTAGAGTAGCTACCTTAGCTTCAAATTTTGTTGGCAAGGTTCTGATGACCTTGGTTACAACATCAAACTGCTTGAATTCTTCTCCCAGACCCTTCATAGCATAATTTACTATTTCATCAACTCTTAAAAAATAGTCAGCAACTTTTTCATCGTCCCTCATTTTTATTTCTTCAAACTGATATTTTAAAGTGAGGACTTTGGACTATTTTACCTTTTCATTTACTTGATAAATAGTTTCAAGTTTAGTCTAGATTTCTCTAGCATAACTGCAGTGCATGACTTTGATGAAGACATCTTTAGTCAGAGCACATAGAATAGCATGCTTTGCTCTTGCACTGGTTTCATATCTCTTCTTTTCATCAGAAGTAGTTGCCAAATTAGTTGGTACAGTGTACCCAGTCAATACTATGCTCCAAACATCAAGGTCTATAGAGGATAAATAAGTCTCCATTCTGATGTTCCAGAATACATAATCAGTTCCATCGAATAATGGAGCTCTAGTAATGGAAGTACCTTCATGAGCTTGAGACATTTTGAATAGACTCCAAGACCAGAATCAATCCTAGGTTGGAAAGACCTATCAGAGGACCCTAGACTCTGATACCAATTGTTGGAGTGAAATTACACTAAGAGGGGGGGTGAATCAGTGTTAATAACTTCTTAAAAATTTTAAACTGAAACTGAAAAGAGCCATACATATATTCTCATTTTTCAATGATAGTGTCATTCATGTAATCGAATGCAATCATATAAACTAAAATGAGTAATGTAACATTGCATTTTAAAGTACTAAATTACCAAAGCAAAAGAGTCACAGAGACACAATAGACACAAGATACGCCAAGTGGAAAACCCTCCTGGGGTAGAAAAAGGACTCCTGAACCTGCTGCCTTTTCCAGGCTTTCATTTCAATAATTTATTTTGACAAAGCCTCAATGGTTGATTTCTGAGCATCGACTCAAGGAGTACCAACCCCTCTATTTAGAGACACCAATCTCAAGGAGCACCAACCCCTTTCCTGATATTCAATAGAACATACAATAGTATAGAGGATCTCTCTGTTTCACTTGATTTCTGTCAAGTGCCTCTTGACAGACAAAACATAGAATTTTCAAGAGTCAGAATAGACTCTTCAGAATTCCATGCATCATCTAATCTCGATGTAGCTTGAGGAAAATACTATCACTATTACAATACAGTCTCATCAAACTATTTTTCAATGATTCATCTTTTCTATCTTTTCTCACTATTTTATTTTCAATCTTTTCCCATACAGAAAACTACAAATTTGAATACACAATGTGTTTTCCAATTTTCAGCATTATCTAAAAAATATAGACTTCCAGATAACTAAATAATAATACCCCTCTTTTTGTTTTTGATTTTCTATCATAATGGAACCCTAAACTCACTGGTTTTGGATTTTATAGAAAAACATCATTACACAATGGAAGTTTTACAACTGTTACTCGAATTTCACTTTCCAGAAAGTTGTTGTAAGGTTGTTTCTCATGTTACATAATAGTTGTCAAGACAGATCTAATGTTGCAGTGTTCACAAAAGAGAGATTCTTTCTTTCTATTAAGGATAGAACATCAGTGACCAAGAAGAGAAGTGTGACAAAGCACGTCTTCACAAGAAGCCTGCACATGCAGTGCTTAAACAAAAGCAATGAGAGCACATCATTTAATAATGAAATGATAAAAAATTTCCTTGACTGAACTAGCAATGCATCATAAGTATTTTAAGCAAAATGAAACCAATTTTGGATTTTACCCACATGTAGTAATGAAGAACGCATATACCATAGGTGTTCTAACAAATAAGCTGCAACAAAAGAGAGATAATTGTAACCCCAACCAACATGCAATCGAAATCCAATAACCAAGCATTATAATAGTTACCCACAACTTCCAGTGAAGTTGAGAGAATATTCCAAGATCTATGTCAAATATTATGACAAAAAAACTTAATAAACTGAAATCATTGTGAAGCGTGACTGAAATAACTTCACAAGAACCGTTATCCATGAGCCCAGATAAGCATATGCAAAGATTCGATGATATTATCATTACCCATAACCAGAAAACATAGATCCTTAAAATAACTGACATGATCACCTTCAAAATAAATTTGTAGTCACATTTTGATTCTTATAAGCAAATATTCTTGACTTTTTCTTGAAAGCAATAGCCATTTTAAGTTTTTCACTTTGCAAAAGAGAGCAAGAGCAGCTTCATAACTATTTTTCTTGTCCAAAAATGGATCTGCAAACCAATCTAAGGAAGAATACCTGGTGAGTGAAGGTTGCTGTCAAAGAGTGGTTACCAGACCTGTAGAGGAGAAGAAACGGCTTTACAACCTTCCAAAAATGTGCTTGCATCCTATGGTTGAAGGAAGACAAGTGGAGTGACTTATGTGGAGAGCTCCTGATTGCTCCTGATTCTGTCCAACAGCAAAAATGCCAAAGGTAACTAGAAACGCCCAAGGTAGAGGATATATGGTGGCAGCCAGAATGTGGGCAACAAAAAATGTGAAACAAAAAAATGTTTTTTCCCTAACTTGCCACAACAAACAATGTGAATACCTTTGCAGAAATGAATAATGTTTGGAGTCCAAAAAGGACAGATAATGATAACATAAAGAATCATTATACCCTTTGAAATCCACGAGCAAAGTAGAGGTAATCATGCTAACCAAAAAGTCAAACAAAAACTTTTACCAATTTGCCAAGTCAACTGCCGACATAATCATGCCAAAAAAAATGTTTTGATAAGACCACATTACTCACACAAGTTGATATCAAAGACTTGATATTTCACTAATGATCAAATCTTAGGTCACATTCAATGTGATATAAAAAATTAACCAACACCATTAGCTGCAGTCGGCCTTAAGGCTTGAAGCAAATATTAACCAAATGACCCAACACACATACAAATGGAGGATCGACTAGAATTCCCTTTCAAATGCCACCATGATGAAATCCAATGTAGGTAATTTCCAATACATTAGTACTAGAAGCAAGATATTATGCAATTCTCCATACCAAATACCATTAACCAGAAAACAAAGGAATGAGCAATGTGTTCCTCAAAGCCTGAATGGACTAAAATAACCAATATTCCTTGTATCAATTCCTCTGACTGAGAGTAGAGAAGTATACCTTTGATAATTTCAAGACCATTTTTAAATTCAAGATTATTTGTTATTGATCAAGCCAAAAATAGTCAACCTGTATAAAGTTGATTTATGCCAAGGACAACATAATTGAGATCATCATTGAACTAGTAATAGATTAAACCATAAATGTATCACGTAATCAAATGGAGACAAATGACCTTTAACCAAAATACCTCAACAAGAATTTGTAATCTGCACATGGAGGTAAATGATCAGTGCCACCAAGATAATAAAACCAATGAATTAAATTTGCCAATGAAAATATGAATCAACTAAGAAGATAACCATCAAGATGTCAAATAATCATAAGATGACATCAAGGACAAAATAGCTTAAGAGGGATTCAACATGAAGACCCATGGGTATTCCACCATTGTGGAAATTAGGAATCCTTTGAACCTAGAGTAGGTGATGTACTCTAAGATCCATTTTTATAGTAGTGTGCAGTGTAAAATGTTGTTCACCTCTCCGTAGGTAAATTGACCCAAGTCATAGTATAGGTGTGCCAGCACCCTCCAACCCCATGCATAGACAACACGGTAGTGGAACATGTCTCGAATCATGTGTACTAACCCCCCTCCAAATTTTCTCCACGGCCATTAGGGACTTGTATCAATGCTACTATGAAAATAAAGATGCACCAGACAAGTGGTGAGTGTGCATGTAGAAGTCATGAAAGCTCAATGCACAGTCCTATGATCCGGAGACAAATTGGTTTCCCTAGGTAGTACTCAATGTCAATTCGTATCTCCTCAAAGCTCCATCCCTATTTGATGAAAATCCTCTGTCCTTGAATGGGAACTTGTAGTATGCATTACACATCCTCCAATGTGATCATCATCTCTCCTGTAGGTAAATGGAAGGTGTAGTTGTTCACGTCACATCTCTCTGCCTACGCCATCAATATGGCATCATGATACCGCATAGGTAGGGAGAGATAGGCCTAGTAGAGGCTCATCTTTTGTAGGATTTTCACATCCTCCTCTGGTAGCTAGTCAACAAGCTCTCAAAGATGGCTAAATGTATGCCCGCCCAGGTGTTGGCATGATCGAGGTGCAGTCTGTAATAGAAAAGAAAAAAAATGTCATTTAAAATATATTAAAAATCATAAATTTGCTCTTTAATGGTTAAAACATTTGCTAAAGTTTCTCTAGAATATCTTAATTAAGGGTTCTAGACACTTTATTCCTTAACTGGGACAATTTACGACAAGGTGGGACACTTTGCAACAATCTAGAAAAATGAAATAAAAACCCTCCCTGACCTCTGAATTCATATAAAACTTTCATAAAAACATAAAAAAATTCACTAAATCAAAGTACACAGAAGGCAAAATCCACTCACAGTCAGCTCTAGTTCATGTCAAGCGACCATCTCCCATAGAAGCTCGATCCATGGATGGGTGAATAGATATTTTCTTGTGTTGCAAGAATGGAAAGAGGAATGAAAGTGTTTTCATTGATGTCAACAGATCAGGTGGTTATCTACTAGTTTTTGTTGGTTGTATATGTTAAGGATATTGAGAAAATTGTATTGAAGGAAGATTAAAGGTATTCAATTGTTGAGGTTGTTGGTCCACTACTTGTGAACTAGGTTTTTTTATGTTCTAGCTAAGGTCAAGGAGAATTGTTACTGGTCCAGATTTCCCTTTGACGAATTCTTATGGCTTGTGGTTCTAGATTTGTGTTTCCATGGTTTCATTGAAGTTGGTTTCAGAATTTGGAAGTATCAAGCTTAATTGATCTATGTGTTTTACATTGGTTTGGCCGACCATCTTTCAAGCACTATCTTTGAAGTTCATGAAGCATGTTGGATCTATTATGGGTCTTGGTGAAGCGTGTTTTTGGGTCACCCTTATTCTAACTCCACCCTAGGATTTTTGGCATTGACCTAATTTGAATTTGAAGTTGCATGACCGACTTTGTATCTTTTCAAGGTTAGAGATGGTATAAATACAAAATGTTCTAGCAATAAAAATTATACATAAGAAAAGAAGGAAGATAAGTGAAAGAGCAGACATGAATTTAATTCTTTTCTGAAAGTGTGTGAGTTATGTGTGTGGTTGATCAGTGCAAAGCTTAAATCTAATTTTTTGAATGTAGTGAGTAGAAGGTGAACTCTGTCACATACATGTTGATTAGTGATCGTGGTGGAATCTTCGCTGCATTAGGATTGTTGTCTCTCTATAACAAGTATTATTTGTCTTCTTTGTATCTCTGTGGTAGTGATCCCTTAAGGTTGTAGCCTTGTGGATAGTGACTCCAGACACTGAGTCCTTATTTTAGGTAGTGAGTCTTATCTCAAGCAGTGAGCCTCATTTCAGGAAGGGAGCCTTCTTGTAATTGATTTTGATATTCTCTATATTGTGATCCAATCCTCATAGTGATTTTTTCCTCATTGGGTTTTCCACATAAATCTTGTGTTATTGTGTTTATGCATTAGCATCTGATGGTTAATTAGTTTATTTGTTAGTTCCAATAATTCAATTTAAGGTTATAATCTGTGACAACTGATTCACCCCCCCCTCTTAGTTGTCCTATCCAACAATTGGTATCAAAGCTTGGTTCCTTGGTGAAGAGCTTAATCACTTGAGGAAGGTACAAGATGACTAGTAAAATGGTCTTTGATTATTTGAGGTTTGATGAAACTAATTATGGTATCTGGAAAGTATTGTTGGAATAATATCTGGAGTATTCCAGATATGATGTAGAGAAAGCTTATAAGAAACCCTACACTCCTTCTGATAATGGTCTGAGTACACCTGAAGAAATTAGAGCACATGAAGTGAATAATAAGGCAAAGTTCATCTTGAAGAATAGTTTGATACATTCCAAGTTGATTAAGGTTTTGAATTGTAAGATAGTAAGAAAGTATGGGATTCTTTAGAAAGAGCACACGATGGTGATGAGAGGGTAAAAGAGGAAAAATTATATAATTTAGAAACATAGTTTGATCTTATACATATGTCAGAATATGAGAATATTAAAGCCTATGTATAGAGATTGGATGAGGTAGTCGCTGGAATGCGATCCCTTGGCACTACTATAGATGAAACTAGAATTGTAAAGAAGATTCTCAAAACTCTTCCTAATGTTTACAGTGAAAAAGTGATTTCTATTGAGCATACTATAGATTATAAGACTTGTACAAAGTATTTGTTGCTAGGATTTTTGACATCTTATGAGATGAGGAAGTTGAATCTAAGAAGTGGAGGTCAAACAAAGACTTCTTTTAAAGATACAAAAATTGAATATTTGGATGAAGAAAAATTTGATGAAATTGAAGCTAACTTTGTAAGAATAATGAGAAAAGGCTTTAGTAAGTATGAAGGTAAATTTCCCTTTAAGTGCTTTAGTTGTGAAGAAATTGGTCACCATGTTGCAAAGTGTCCGAAAAGAGCTAAAAAGAATAAACAAAGATATGAGAAAGAAAATAAAGGAAAGGAGATTAACAAAGCTTACTATGTTAATTGGAATGCTAGTATTTCATATTAAGATTCAAAATATGAAGATCCAAATGATAGTGAATGCTTGTTCTTGGTGATTAAGGATGAACCTAATTCCACTAATTCAGAAAAATAATCGAAGGAAAGTCCTATGGAGAAAGAGAAGGAAAAGGATAAAAATGAAGGTACGGTTATCTCTTCCCTACATGCTAAATAGGAAAAGAATTTTTTGGTAGTTGATAGTCATTGCTCACATCACATGACTGATGACAAGAGTAAGTTTTTGAAACTTGAGAAATATGATGGAGGTTTGGTTATGTTTGGAAATGATACTAGTGCTAAAATTTGTTAGATAGGTTTAGTAAGTTTTGATGGAAAGAATCATACTAACAAGTTTTACTATGTTAGGGTTTTAAGGAATAATCTATTGAGCATTGGTCAAATGTGCAGAAAAGGATATGATCTTTTGTTTAAGGATGAGGAATGCGAGATCCAAAAAGGATCCAGAACATTGATTGCTATAGGAAATAAATCTAAAGGGAATATTTATCAACTTAAAGGTGTTGATGGATGATGTTTTATGACTTAGATAAATGACAATTGGTTATGGAATAGGAGAATGTGTCACATGAATTTCGATAACTTGGAAAGGATCAGTTTTGTTTAGGCCGTGAGAGATCTACTAAGAATTACAAAGCCTGTAAATGTTATCATTAGGAATTTCCAGTTTGGGAAGTAAACAAGAAATCATTACAAATCAAGAGAACAATCTACTACTGGATTACTAGATTTGGTTCACACAGAACTTAGTGGTCCCATGAGAGTGTGAAGTCTACTTGGTGAAAGGTACTTTATTCTTTTAATTGCTAATTATTCTAGATATACATGGGCTACATTTCTAAGAGATAAATTAGATGGATTAGATAGATTCAAGGAATTCACTATGGTTGAAAATGAAGTAAATTTGAAGATAAAATTCTTGAGATTTGATAGAGGTGGATAATTCACATCCAGTGAGCTCAATTTTTTTTTTGAAGTGCATGGAATAAAGACACAACAATCTACTTTGAGAACCCCTCAGCAAAATGGAGTTGTTGAAAGGAAAAATAGAATAATTCAAGAATTTTCTAGGTCAATGATCATTGAAGTCAGATTACCAAAAGTTTATTGGAAATAATTTATTCAATTTTTTTTATATGTATTCAATCAATTTTGGGAAAGAGAAAACATTACAAAGACTCCCTATGAGCTATGTCATAGAAGAATTCATACGTTAAATATTTCAAGGTATTCAGAAGCAAATGTTATACTAGAAGAATGAGGAAAATTTGGGTAAGTTTGATGCAAGAAGTGATGAAGGAATATTTCTTGGATACTCTACTAAAATCTAGGCATACAGATGTTTCAACAAAATACTAAGGAAAATTGTAGAAAGCTCAAATGTGAAGGTTGTTGAAAGTGTGAAGAATTCTATTGATATTGATGGGTATGTGTCTGATGAACATGACTGTGCAAGAGTAGAATAAATTATGAAAGAATAGGATAAAGATGGGAAAGAAAATCAAAATGATCAAAATGAAAGTGTTGAATATGCTTCAGTAATGTCCCCTAAGAAACTGAAACATGTATAGAGGAATCATTTAGAAAGAAAGATTATTGGAGACAAGACAAAAGGTGTGTTAACTAGAAGCAAATTTGTGCTTATTCTTTGAGTTTGAGTTGAAGTCAGTAAGTGAATCCTATGAGGATGAACATTGGAAGAAAGCAATGAAAGAAGAACTTTTACAAATTGAGAAGAATCAAACTTGGGAATTGGTCCCAAGATCGGAAGACAAAAATATCACTCGATCAAAATGGGTATTTAGAAATAAGCTAAAGGAGAATGGGAAAATTGTTAGAAATAAAGCAAGGCTTGTTTGTGAAGACTACTCACAAGTGGAAGGTATATATTTTCAGGAGACTTTTGCCTTGGTAGAAAGAATGGAAGCTATAAGGATGTTCTTGGAATTAGCTACTTATAAAGATTTCAAAGTCTATCAGATGGATGTCAAGTCAACATTTTTTAATGGTAAACTAGAAGAAGAGGTCTACATGGAACAACCGAAAGGATTTTAGTTAACAAACCAACTCGATATGGTGTGTAGATTGAAGAAAAAAAATTTATGGATTGAATTGAGCTCCTAGAGCCTTGTATGAAAAGCTAGATAATTATTTGAGTCAGCAAGGATTTAACAAAGGTACGAGAGATAGTAATTTATATTTCAAGACTAAAAATCATAAAAAAATGATTGTATTTATATATGTTGATGACATTATCTTTGGAGGAAATGAAAATATGTGCAAGATGTTTATAGAATAGATGAAAAAATAATTTGAAATGTTAATGTTTGGTGAGATGAATTTCTTTCCTGGGCTATAGATTAATCAATCAAAGAAAGGAATTTTCATTTCACAATCTGAGTATGTGTAAGAGATGTTGAAAAGATTTGGGATGGACAGTACCAAACCGGTAAGTACTCCTATGGAAAAAATTTACAAGCTGGGTAAAGATGATGATTCACCTAAGGCTGATCAGAGCAACTATATATCTATGGTTGGTGGACTACTATATTTGACTACTACTAGACCAGATATTATGCATGAAGTTTATCTTGTAGCTAGATTTCAAGAAGATCTGAATGAAACACATGTTACTGTAGTTAAAAAAATATTCAGATATTTGAATGGCACTCCAGATTATGGATTATGGTATCTTAAAGACACTGACTTTACACTTAGTGCATATACAAATGCAGATTACACTAGAAGTATAGATGAAAAAAAGAGTACAAGTGGTGGGGCATGTGCATGGAAATGGGTAGCAATTTCATGGACACCTTTCAAAATAAATTTGAAAAGAAATAGCGCACTCGTGTTATCGGTTTAGTGTGTCGAGCCTAAGGCTTGGCAACAAAAAACCAATAACGTGAGCGTGTTATAATGTGCTCGCGTTATTGCTTGTTAAAAGCAAAAAAAAAAAAAGTGAAAATCAGTCATTGTTATTTCGACTATTTTTTTCTTGTAGACGCAGCCAAAACCCCCATACTTACATGCTTGCATTCTAGGAGGAGCAATTCTACAAATTGTTTCACCAAAAATTTCTATTTCTTCGCAATGATGGTGCCACGATGACGAGGAGATGTGAGAGGTAAGGATTTTGTGGTTTTTGTTTTGAATTAGTTATTTTTAGGTTGAATTTGTTAGTTTTAGGTTGAATTTGATATATATTTGTTTTAATTTTTAGGCGATGCAAATCAACCTACAAACCCTCAAGATCCTCAACAGGAAGACCGACCAAATCTTCAAGATCAAAATCAACCACAACAACAACCTCCTCCACTAATCACTCAACACCCTCCTAGCACTCAGCAAAATTTAATGAGTGAAATTGAGAACAACAAAAACCAAATTGAGGATTTGATCAGTAAGTTGAGTGATCCAAATAGTTCAACTGTAGAAAGAATGACCCTAGCAAATTCATTGAAAGATATGGTAAAAAATGTAGATTCAATTAGCAAACAAATAACTAGATGGGAAGATAAGAGGCAGGCGACTAGGGATTATTATGCAAATAAACTATCATACAAAGATGTAAAGGATTTAAAAATTATAAAAGGTGATTTGTGCTCATTATTCACCAACTCGTGCACAAATAAAAATCTTGCCCTTAATGCGAAGAGGTTTCCTATCCATTGGTGCCACCACTAATAGATTAGGGACCAGTTTTACGATAGGTGGTACATGGTCTCTGATTACCCACCGTTCAACAATTGCGAGGTCCCGCAATATTTCCTTAGGAAACTATACAGTGAGTTCATATTGAAAAAAATCCCAAATTATTTTGATATGAAGGATTTCCAGGGGAGAGGTGGGGAGTCAGCTCAAAATAGACCCGGTGCATAGCCGGATCCTATGTGACAAGGTAGACGAGCTCTCACTAGGCCACCTCATGAGCACGTTGTTATGCCTTCCATCGCGAAGGAAAGTGTCGATGTAGAGACATTGTAGGTGATCAACACTTTTACCTAGAGTGTCATCCATCATACTAGTCCTATTCTACAGTGCCATCCAGGGGAGTCTTCGAGTGGTGGCCGTCGAACACATGTGTCTCAATCTTGCGGGGCTACTTGTTCATATAACCCCACCGACACTCAAGAGACTAGTATCCATGATCTGTCTGCAGCTATGGAGATGGAGAGGGCAGCTAACATTTTGCATGCACTATAGGATTTGACTCCAATTTCTGACAGCCTTTCATCGGAATCTCGACGAAACATTATCGGGCGGTCGACGATTAATAGAAGTCACCGTCGTCACTCAAATTTCATCTACATCCTGACGGGCTGCAAAATGTTGACCTCACGACGCATGCTCGTCGAAAACGCAATGCCAACTTTGTCAATCATGCAACAAATAGTGCTCGGATGATGGGAGGCATACCTTCTCCAAACCATTAGATTAACAACGTATGTCCATCGCCATTATGACACAGATTCGATGTATTGGAAATATCATTAAGAGAACAATATTGTTATAGCAATCAAAATTTCCTGAGAAGATATTTCGGGAGGACTGGATTTTTGTCTCAGCGATAACTTTTCATCGTTGAGATACACATCTTGTCTCATCGACAAAGCATGAGGGAAGCATATCAACAAGACTTATATTATAGCAGTAAGTTCTAAAGGTCTACCTGAGCAACTATATGACACCGATAAGATTACATCGGTAGGAGTCTTGGAGACATAATTTAGATTGAAATAGCGACAGAAGTTCGTCGAACGAGCGACGAAATAGGCAAGTCATTACGGAAAAACTTTGTCGGATACATTGCAAATTCGTTAGACATTTTTGTGGTTCGTTGTATATTCGATGAGAAAGTGCACATTTTTAAAAAAAAACCTATTCGTTGAAAGATCAAGACTATTACAGCGATCAAAATTGCCTGAGAAGATATATCAGGAGGACTGGTTTTTTTTCTCAACGATAACTTTTCATCAGCGAGATAGACATATTGTCTCATCGAGGAAAGCATATCGGCAAGACATATATCATCGGAGTAAGTTCTGAATGTCTACCCGAGCAGCTATATGATGTCGATAAGATTACATTGGCAGGAGTCTTGGTGACATAGTTTAGATTGAAATAGCGACAGAAGTTCATCGAACGAGTGACAAAATAGGCAAGTCATTACAACGAAACTTCGTTGGATACATTGCAAATTCGTCGGACGTTTTTTCGGTTCGTCAAAAATTTGATAAGAAAGTGCATTTTTTTTTTTAAACCTTTTCATTGAAAGATCAAGACTATTACAGCGATTTGAGGCCTGTTTGTAGCAGCAATAATGATAACTATTTTTTTGGTTGTGATACAAGCCATCTCCATCAACAAAGCTTTGAAACCAAATCCACACACAACACAATGTTCATAGTGAAAAGTTAACACTTTCTTTCATCTTTGCAGATTGGTTTGATGCTTCAAACGATGCATTTCTTATATTGAAAAGTGCATTACTTACCTTTTTGAGCTTCTCTTTGTTTTGAGAGTAGTTTAATAATCTCTACTTAACAAGGCCAACCATGTGAATCTGGAAGCTCATTTGGCCCTTCCCCCCCCTCACATCACTCTCAATTCCCCATACCCGATCATATAACATTAATCATTCATTCATCCATTAATAACATATAACATTCATTCATTAACATATAACATTTTTTCATTAACATATTCAGATTCATTCATTAACATATTTCATTTTTTCAGTTTTTACACATTATCAAAAATATGACTGTCATAATATGATTACAATCACTTTTTTTTTTGTTTCTTTTTTGCAGCTAAAAAAAGCTAAAGTGGAGTATCCTTTTCAAAATCATTTGTCCCCCCTTGAGTTTTTTCGAGCTCTGCTCGTGATCTTAATGTATGCCTAATCATGTACTCACAACTGCATGGACGCGGCTGCAAGGGGGGGTCTGCTGCAATAGCAAAGAAATGTTAAATTGATATGTTTTATTATTATTGTTACACATATTTCATTAATTAAAAGAACATCAGAGTGGTGCTCTTTACCTAATTGGGCCACATCATGTTTTTGATATTGTCTTATAGCCTCATGCTCAACATGTTGAACACCCTCTAAATCCTGATCTGGAGTTGAAACATGAAAGATTACATTAATTAATAGACCAATTGCAATTATAAATGTTTAAAAGAACATTAGAGTGGTCCTGCTTAGCTAATGGAGCCACATCATGTTCCTGATCTTGTCTAGCCTAATCATGCTCAACATGTTGATCATGCTCTACATGCTCTAAAGTTGAGACACGAAAGGTTACATTCATTAGTAAACTAAATGCAATTAAAGATGTTTAATTGTATTAATACATACTGCGTTTTGTATAGCACATGAATACATCTAGTACCGAGATGCACACCATGGCCTTCATCAGTAGGTTGCACTCCACCCTCACCAGGATGCATTCCAATGTCATGTGCAGGATTATCATTGCTTATCTGTGTAAAACAAACAGGCACATTATTATGGTGGAAATTAATATTGAACAAATTGCACAAGTATTCAATTTGAAATAAACTTTATTGAGTTTATTTACCTGCATGTTGGATACAGTGGAAGATTTTGTTTTCCCAGTCGAGACTCTTAGTTGTTCAGTTAGGGCTCCATAGCCTTGGTCGAAGGCAATCTTTAGGTCCTCTTGTGTGGGCACTCTATTGAAATCAAAGCCCTGCATTTTTGCATGCGATCATGAATTTTGCTTCTATGATGTGATAAAACCAATATTGTTTGCAATTTATTATTCGGATGCAATATTTCATTTATTGATACTTACAAATCATGTGGCTAGTTTCATATAACCACCAGAGCCAAGTTTGTGTTGCCTGTGTTTTTCTAGTCTTGCCTTTGTTGCCTTTGATGTGTCAGGCAGCCTATGAAAAATTTGAAATACGTTAGATTATGTAAAAAGAAAGATTAATCAGTATATAATTAAATTGTTGATAGTATTACATACCTTCCTTGGCTCAGTAGTATCTTTCCTTTTTTTCTTTTCAGCCTTCTCCTTTCCATCCGACACCAAGTCCTTCCACTCCCTTTCCAGAATCATGGGGGGATGCTCGTACTTTCTATTCTTCTCTAAATGTGACCTATATTGGTCCCTCACATAATTTAGATAGGTACCAACTTTCTTAAGGACCTTGGTTCGGTTGAATGTTTTATCACCGAACAACACAACTAAACGGTTAATGAGCTCATTTTTTAAATCTTGATTTTGGGCATTCCATCGTGTACGTGTGGTGGGCCCGAAGAGATCCAATGAAATATCACTTAGATGTTTATAAAAAACATCATTTCCTGCAATTATAATGTAGGAAAATATTGCCATTTTGTAAATCAATATAATAGGGTGCTATCCCCACTGTTAGCACTTACTTAAAAAAATAATAATAATAATTAAAACATTTTAAAGTACCTAGGACCTTCTCTATCTTTATGGGAAGGAAATCCTCGGTCACCACGAATGTGACCGATAATGTTCCTGTACTAGTAATACGGGAAGATCCAGGAAATGCTGCTAAAACATCACCAGTAGTAGTGGCCTCTGCATCCACAGGTACTGACACATGTAGTGGCATGTGTTTGCTACCAGAGGGTGGACTACCGAATGCCTGCATGGTATGTGTTGCTGACATTTAAGACGACAGTATAGGCATAGATGATGGGGTCGGATGATGTGTTGTATGCACAGGAAGATCAGGATTGACACTTGTACCGTCCCCTACTTCCTGGGAAACACTTGCAGTACCTTGATCATGGCCAGCAACATGATCATGAGGACGCAAATAATCCTATAAAAACAACACATATTTTAGTTCATGACATAAAAGAGCACAAAATATAAAACCATGAATGAACTTATCTTATAATTAAAGATCTCATGACAGCTTACTTCCAAGTTTTGTGCTCTCTGAGACAATATTTTAACCCTTTCTTTTATCTCATCTGTTTGAGGCACTATGAATACCAACTCAAGGATTTCTTGATTGCATTTTTTTGGGCCTTCCTCATCATATCCATAGGGTTTGTGGAAAATGCGATGTCATCATTGCATAATAGTGACTACACCTCCATATGGATGCTCTCCTATACTGCTGGTGCCTTTCCTCGATCAGCCAACTGCAACAAGAATATTAAAAACATTATCACAATTAACCCAATAAACTCTTGAAAAAAACATAATAATAAAACATTTTGCTCGTATCGAATTTGTACAATTACAATGACGTAAACCTGTCAGATAGAAGCACCTGAAGATGGATCGCAATTTGTGCTCTGGGCCGGAGCCTTCCTCATATGATCAATGTCCTGCTGTGACAAAAATTAAATATAAAAAACATTATCGAAATGAAACAAATAGACTTATGAAAAAAAACATAATAATAAAATGGTATATTGGAGTCATTAATTGGAGGTTGGGTAAAATCATATATATATATAGTACATACCACCCCCATAGTAATTGTGTTTGTATCTAAGCGATTAAAATTGTAATCGATTAGCAACTCTTCCCCTACAGTTATTGATTTTATCACACATACAAATACACGGTTTCCCTCTCACGCCTCGAATATACAATTGGGTTGCTTATTTGTTGACCCAAGTCGTGTACTATTTATAAACCCTGCAATATTCCTTGATGCTTTTGGCCTCCTGTCAATGTACCTAGCCACTCCTTTATTTTGATCCTTATCTTTTAGTTGTATATAATTTGTTGATAGTGCATACGTACGCATACTTCGTGTATATCGAACCAGCTGCATCCAATCTTTGTAACTATAACAGGATCCAACATACTCCATCAACTCAATAACTTTGTGGTAACAAAATTTTATGCCATCCATGCAAAATAGGCCCAAACCATGTAATGACGATTGTGCTATGCGATATATCCTCTCGTTGACACAAAGATCAGTGTTTATTGGAGGAAGTTCCTTGGGTACCCATTGTTTCCGTAGATGTTTGTACCTCAATGTCGCCTATGCTCTCATCATCATAAGAACATGACCCCCCTTCAATAAGAAAAAATTCCATGCGTTTATGGAATTTTCTTCTAATCTTTTGACCTCTAGTTGATCTCCCTCTTTTAGACCTACTACATGTCTTGCTTTCCTCTTCTCTTCCTGAATTTCCCTCGCTTGACGAAGACAAATCTGACAAATACCTATTTTGTGGTGCCTGCACTCATAAGGATGTTGGATGAAGTTCTTTCATGGTGATGTGATCCGAAAGTGACATTATGATTAATTTATCATTTCATCACTAGAAATTGACAGGTTATAAGGTAATCAAGTCTTGATAGATTGCAAGTTATTGTTACTACCATCCAAAATGTGTCCATCACAAATCAAATCTACTTAACGTCTTTGTGCAGCGTCTTTGCAAGCATAAAGTAACTTCAAATGATAGTTTGGAGTTAGTTCTTTCTTCTTTCAGCAAGTATTGTAGCTCATTTTTGGAGCTTTCAAGAAAAATATAGCATTGTAACTCATTTTCGTGGACTTGTACTCAGTTGTATTCTTACCTTTCAATCAATAAAAGCAAGCTATTTTTCCTTCTCTCTTGTCTAAACTTATTAGCCATGAAATAGGACAACCATAAAAAAGGTAGAAAGGTTTGAAGAATGCAGTCATGATAATATTATATCAACCTTATTAGGTTCTTTGAAAGAAGAAGAAAACCATGAAGTTCCAAATAAATTTCTTGTACCACAAGAGCACCATAAGAGTAAGATGAAGGATATGATCACACCAAAAGAGGAAAAAGGAATAACCAATCTAAAGCTTTCAAGGGGATGTCCTATTAGGCATCTAACTAGGATGGAAACTAGAAATGCATCACAAGTCATTATTGCACCCCAAGCATGAGGACTCTATCCTACTATCCTATCCATTTTAAGATAACATGAATGGTAAGTGGATTTGTGGATTTGTTTTCTCCATTTATGAGGCATTGCAATAGTTGGTTAAACATATATCATTTCTTAATTTGCTCTTTGATGCTCACAAACATATGGAGCATTACAAGTTGCAAAGAAAGGGTAGCTACTTTCATGAACCAATTAATGGTTTTATTTAGGTATTCCTTTCCTCAGTTAGTCTAGGTTAGGATAGTTTTTGTTTTAAGTGAATAAGTTTTCTTTGCACACTTAGTTTGTTTTGAGTCATTTGGTAGGTGTTATGTGGTGGAGTTTTTGTTTTCCTTCCCTTTGGGGTGGTTTTATCTTCATTATTTTTCTACTGGTCTGGTATTTGGGGGTTTTTTCTTTCTAGCTGTTGACTTGCTATCAACAATACTCGGTCACTTAAGTTGTGTTTTATCCCTTTTGGCCATCACTTCACCAGCCCCTTTTACCTATCCTTTTGGTTTTGCATTTTGACTTATGCATCCCTGTGGTTTTTGGCCTATTAACCTTTACAACATAGCCTTTGAATTATTTTTTGACTCTGTGGGTTATTTCCCCATTTTCCTGGTGGTCCCCTTTCTTTAAGGTAACTATTTCACATGTGCAGATTTGTATTAGCTGACGGATGCAAGAACTATGATCTTGACCGTTCATTGCACACCTTGCAAGGTTTGTGCTTGCATCACAAAAAATGCTATGAGGCTTGTGAGATGCTGCCACCTGTTGTGTAACTTGGTGGGGCCAATTTTTGAGTGCTGACTGATGGACGGGTGATGATGTTGACAGCTATGTACTATCTGATGCATCTGGGTTGTCCCTAACTGACCTCGTGCAATTAAAACTTCATTTTCAATAATGATGCGAGGTATGCAATGTGTTGACGGGTGGGCACTAGTGTTATCGATTAACGAATGAGGTGGGACCCGTTCCATGCTGATGTGGTACATAATAGGCAATATTCTTGCTCACTTGTCGACTGGAAGGAGGATGTGTCATTTTCAAACTGTTGTTGACCAAATCTAGACCATCTGTTTGGCCAACTATATCTTTGATCAACGACATGTTTTCAAACAAACTGGTATTGTACTATAGCCATTCTATCTTGTGTGAGCAAATAGTAATGGTCAAGTTCGACTCGGCCTACATAATTAAATGCTAAATAACCAGTGGATTGCTATTTTAGTGTTGCATTCTAGTTTATAAGAATTCCTCATTGTTTAGAAAAGCAGTTATTATCTCAGTTCTCCCTTATCACGACAGTTGACACTCTGCAAAATAAACAATAAGTGATACGAAGGCCTTCTTTTGTAATTTCAGAATATATTAGCATTTCCTATTGAATAATTGGCGATTGTGTCCTTTTCGATTCCTAGTGAATTGTTAAGCGAATTGGCTGTTAGAGCTTATATAGGTCATTGCTAGTGATTTGTGTGCATATAAAAAAGTTTTTTGTAATGGCAGTTGAGAATAGAGTGTAATTGTTTGTTTTTCTTTAAGAAAACCCTAGTTCAAATCCCCTTCTATTTAAAATATATGGCATCCAAGGCACAAACTGTTGGTTCCCAGGCTACGCCTAGGGGTTACTCACAAGATATTATTGATCTATTGAAACCTTCTATGAACAAGAAGCAAGAAGGAAGGATATTGTTCTATGGACCTGTGATTCATGAAGGTTTAATGGACAAACAGTGTATAATCCATGATGCTGAATTGTTGTACACTGGTTGGCAGCTCTTTTCCAATTGGTTTGGAAATAGAAATTTGCCTGTTCCTTTGTGTAATGCATGGAGACTGGACTTGGGTAAGCTGGTGGTACCGAATGTCTATGAAGATGTAGACTTATTAAAAGATATTGCTGCAAGGTACGATCCTATGACTCGAATTGTCAGAACACATCTTGGCAAGCCTATGATTAAAGTAACCAGAGAGAAAATTGCAGAGATTTTTGGCTTACATGAATGGAGCCAGGATATGATTCCCATCAAATTGGAGGTCTTCAGGGAAGAATACATAAACACTAAGGGTTTGATAAGGAGATCCATTTTGATACCCCATTTGGCTGTGTCGGGAAGAGGGAAGAATCAGAAAAAGGTTGTTATTGGCAAGAATGAGAGTGAACCTTTCCCAATAGACTACTTCACCCCTCATTTCAAGAAGACCATCTATGCACTATGTCAAGTTTTGGGGATTGACCTGAAGAAGATTGTGCCTATAGAGATAATGTATATGGCTGTCAACCTCCAACACCCTAGTTATAATGTGGTATATGACTTTGCCACTTACCTTGAAGAGAAAATAGATTATGGCTTAGTAGCTTTGAAGCTGCGAAAGAATTGGGTAAAATTCAGATGGTTTTCAGTGTTGATTCATATGCTTTTATATAGTGGTCAGAAGGTATTTGAAAAAGATATGGAGTTGAAGAAGATGGAAGGAGATATTGAAATGCCTGTCCAATATTGGACTAGGGTCTTAGACAAAAATGATCATAAGTTTGATTATGTCACCTTTCATATTATTTTTGGATCTAAGTTAAGGAAGGCTTTAGTTGTTGATCCACCTAGGATTCCAAAAGAAATTCATGACTTTATAAGACCTATGGAGAGGAGGCCTGAGTTGAATCTAACCCACAATTTGGGTGATATTATCCCTAATCACAATACTACAATCTTCAGGGTCTTTGGCAAAAATGCCATCCCATCTGTCCTACCTAAAGAAGTTCCTCTCAGACTTGGTTTTGTAGAGATTATGAGGCAATTGGGAGCATCTCAAGATTTCCATTTGCCTACTGAACACAACAAAGGAACCTTTTTCCCTGAATATACATCTTTTGCAGATTTTGTTATGATAAAGGGAGGGTGGAGAAATTTACACGTGTTACTCAAGCCATATAGATTGAATACTGTACACCCTAGGAATTATGATCCTGAGGGTTTTATCTCCCAAATGAAGGCTAGAAATCGGACTGGATTTTTTTTTTCACAATTTCTACTATCTTGAAGATATCATTAAGAATATTTTTGATGAGGACTTATAGGATGAGAGAAAGGAAATGTACATTGCCTATTCAAAAATGGTAAGAAGTAAAGAGGAGAAAATACCTAGTTTTGATCCTGTACTTGATGCTAAAGATGAGCTCAGCAGGGCAATCTATGTTCTTGATAATTTTGAGAGCATAGTAGGAGTCTTGAAGGAGGAAAGGGAAAGTCACATGTTACTGAACAACACCCTGAGATAAGAATCGAAGAAAGGCCTACCTACCAGCCTCAAGGGAAAATAAAAGTGTTTTCAAGAAGGAAGAGAAATAGGAAAGAGGAAGTTACGATGAGTGGTGCATCATCCATCCTAAGGAAATCAGTATCTGGTATTATTGATCTGGATTCACCTCTGAAGAGTTCAGAACAGATTAGCACATCATCCCCAAAGAGGCCTAGAACTAATAGTATGGGGGATGTTGGCCAAAAAGGTAATGATGAGGAGGATATTATTGTAACTCCAGATGAAATAAATCCAGAAATGCCACTAGATCTGACTGACATTGCAATGAGCTCAAGAGCCATCACCCTAAGATTGGGAAAGGATGAGATTAAAGGAATTACAAATAGTGATGATTTGAGAATGGAAGCCTACAAAGAATTCATGATGGATGACTCTTTTATCCATACCCATGCTTTTGAAGATTTTGTATGGAGAGCTCATCTCTCATCTTATACTGAGTAGGTAGCACATGAGAGAAGTTTGCACCCAGAGTTTCTAGAGCAAGTAATTTAGTCAAAGGTCAGAGTATAATTGAAGGAGAGGTTTAAGGAAATCACACCAGAACAGGGCAGAACATTGGTTCAAAAGTGTGGGATATTGCTAGTCCCTGAATGGGATATTGCTAATGTTGTAGTATTTGATACAGTAAGAAGGGAAAATAAACTGCTTCTTGCAATAGAGGAGGAGGCGGCATTAGCACTTAAAGGATCAGCTTTCAGTGAAGAGTGGGATTCTCTAGCAATATGGTCACTATCTACAAGGTCTCAAAAACCTATTGTCACTGAAACATCCGATTTTAGTGGTCATTTGATTGTGAAGAGAGTTGTTGATACACCTACCTTGGAGGTTCTTGACATGGTTGTGAATGTTGCCAAATTTACTAGGGCAATCATGGAGGATTTAACTAAAAACTGAGATACTCTGAGGAACCAGTATAATGACATTATTATTGAGTATAATAAGAGTCAGCAAAGGGTGGCGGAATTGGAAACAGAAATGGCCTTATTGAGGCAAAAAATGGAAATCTTGAGATCCCAAAAGCAAGTTAGCTCTAGCCAAATTATTGTTGACCCAGCAATTGATCAACCCCAACCTCCTACACAGGTTCAATCTTGGGCTATGGTCCCGTATAATATGGGACAAGTGCCTATTGCGGTTGAGAAGGCCAGTACCTCGATTGAAGATCCTTCTAGGGAAAAGTTACTCCAACAAATTGAAGAATATAAGGAGATGGTAAATCAAATCCGGGATGCAGCAGGAAGGAATAATTCAGAAATTGTTGATACTGTGTTAAGGCATCTACATAAACGGGTCCAAAGTAAGCTGAATGGTGTTCATGTGAATTATGCCTTGATGCTGCAAGCACTTGAATTGTTTCCAAGGGATAGAGAATTGGCTATCCCTTTGCTAAATAGATGGGGCCCTAGAATGGAAAAATTGAAATTTATGGGAGTTGGAGCAAAGCAGCATGGGAATAAGTATCCTACAGTCATGAAAACATATCAATTTGTTAAGACTATTGTTGAGATAAAATTCCAGGGGTCTACTGCTCCTATGGAGTCCAAAATCAAAGCACTGAAGGATATTTATAATGGAAAAGATTTGACTCCACTACCTCATATTTTGCATAGTCAGGATAGTGTCAAGCCTTTGCAGGAGTGGAAGGAGCAAATGAATAATATAATGACCACCCAAACTCATGAGATATGCAAAAATGATGATATTCGCATGTTGGAGAACACTTTAGAGAAGTTATCACTTGTCATTAGTTTCCTGGAGAATTTTGACAAGACAGCCACGTCATTAATGATAAAGTATGTACCTTATCAAAAAATGGTGGACCGGGTGGTGGCTTTCAATTGGCCATCGGAGGAAGATTTTGATTCATGGAAAAAGATGTTTATTGATGAACTTGAATTATAAATAATGGGGATGAGAGCTGCAATTTGGTCATGTAAAATACAGGTCTAGCCTACAGTATTATATTTTGAAATGCATTCTCTTCCCGGATTCAGGTACAAATTGTGCAAATAAAATAAGCACATGGAGTGGTTAAAAGATGCTTTGGTGTCAAGGAATCAATACTTGGAACCATGCTTTCTTTTCCTCCATAACAAATTAATTATCATTTTGTTTTAAGATTTTCTTCTCTTACCAAGCAAATGATGTAAAGATAACTAATTAGGAATTAGCGGTCCAGTAAAATATGGACATGTGTATCCTCCGGCCTAAAGATTGTTTGCTCCCTTGTTTTTGTAAAAGGGAATTCTGGGCCGAGGAATAGGTCTATTGAAATTACTTAAGATACGTAAGAGAAGAATCAAGTAGAGAGAGAGAAAAGAATATGTCCAGTTTTTTTAAGCTTTGAGTCTATTTGGGAACTTAGTAAATTATGGGGTTTTGGAGCATACTTATGCAAATCTTGTGATTATTTTGAGTCTATTTTCTCTCCTATTGTAGTAATTTGCATGAATTTTTAATGAAAAGTCTATCAAAGATGATGTTCATTAAATTTCAATTGTCATTTTCTATGGATTATGTTCGACTATAGCTTTGGTTCAATAGACCTGTTAAATGCTTCAGTTGTTCAATAAGTTCATGCGAATTAGCACATAGGATTTGCTAAAGAGTAATAGATTCATGTATTGATGAATGGATGGTAATGCCTTACATACAGATCATAGATGCTCTAGATGAAAGTTACCCTGTAGTTCAGTTTCCAGTTTGACTCTGTGCTTTAGGATATGGCACTGGTACTCTGACTGCTTATTGTTCTTGTATTTTTTGTTATAGCTTCAGGAAATTTCACTCGAATATTTCATAAAAACACACTTAGGTGTTATTTCAATTCCTTGTTAAATAAGAGCTGAATTCTCTTGAGAAATAGCCAATTTCTTGAAGCATTATATTGTTTAAACTTAGACTGGAATTTATCCGTTGTTTATCCATGTATGAGAAAATCATTCTCATCATGAATGATAATATATTTTAGGGATACCCTCCTAGATCTTACAGAGTCCGAAGTGTAGGAGAGATAATAGTTTTGTTGCATTTTTCTCATTAAGTTGGCACTGTGCCTTCAGGACTTTTAAAATTGAGTATGGCAAGCTCATAGAAGCTTCTGTAGGTTCTACTTGGGTTGTAAAAAATGCCAACATTATGCACTATTTTGGATGAGTTACAACATTATGCAAGACTATTTCTCAAGTCTTGTCAAGTTCCAAGAGTCGACACCATGCCCAATGGATAAGTTTAGGCAACTGGTGAGGATGTTTAGCAGGAAAACATATAGAAGATGTCACCAATTTTTTTACCTAATTTAGCTTATAACTCAATCAAGTAAAGCTGGGATAGTTTTGCAAAAATAAAGATAAAGGTACACATTCAATTCTACTAAGTTCCATTCATATACACAAAAGTATTATCAAATGAATTGCAGTTCATTATGCAAATGTATACAAGAGAAAGATTGCACAAAATTTTTTCACAAATGTATGGTGTCCCACACAAGTTGTGGGAATAACTATTTCAATACAATATAAGACATAAACTATACATTTGAAGAAATAGAAAGGAAAGAGCATATGGTTAGAGTAGGGATCCGTCATTGCCTAAATGATGAACCCCAAAGTTGAACTGTTGCCTAAATGATACACCCCAAAGTTGAATTGTTGCATCATTGGAAAAGTATGATCAAATTCATCTATTATGAAGAATTGGTCTATGTGCATCTAGTAATCACTATAAAAATGTGAAAGACAAAGCTATTTTATTTTTTCTGTCTTATCTTATACCATTTTATGAGAATGGGGGGGCCAATGTGTGAGAAGATCTTTGGAAACTAGGCATGAAAATTGTAGGTTAAAGAGAATGGGGGTGCCAAACTTACAGTACTCATTGTCCCTTGGTCGTCAATTTTCCCTGAGTGCCCTCAACCTAGTCCTCGGCACTGGTATTGACCTTGTTTTAGCTCCAAACTCTTCGTCGGAGATGGTATTGACCTTGTTTTCACTCCTCCAAAGTCTTCCTCAGCGCTGGTATTGACCTTTCACTTGTCCAATTTGATGAGCTACAACCTGCTTTAGTTAGGTTTTAGAGTATGTTAATTAAATTTAAAAAATTATGGCGCCATTTAGAGTAGTGAATATAAAGCAAGCAAAGCCTATTATGGCGCCATTTAGAGTAGTGAATATAAAGTAAGCCAAGCCTATTATAGTCATGAGGGAAATAATAAAACTCCTAGGATACTTTGTGAGACCATTTTCCTTGGTTAAAGGGAGGCCACAAAATATACCTTTGGGATTTTTCAATCTTCAAATATGAGGATTTGCAAGGTTCTTAGCAACATGAGTAGTGGAAATGTGTGCAACAAGAATTTTTGAACACACATGGAATCTCCTTGCCAAAGAAAGGGGCTTCATAATTTAATATGATAATTTTTCTCAGCTCTAGAATCAACTTTTAAATCTTCTCCTAATAGGGCCAAAATCACATCTTCTTGTGTTTGAGAAGTCACCAGTACTGAACATAACCATCAAGAAACTTTTCATCAAGATTATAACATCACTGTCAATTTTGAGCACGTGCATCTTGGAGCAACTTTAGTAACCTGTCATATAATGTACTAAAACTTGACATAAATATTAAAGCACTTTGATTAATAGTAATGTTATAATATTAATATATTATATAACAATATTATATTACATTATATGAATTATAATGATATATTTGATATATTAAGATTATATATAATCTATATATAGATTAATAGTAATTATATTAGATTATTAATATTATTGGTATATTATTAATAATATTAATATTGTATTAGATTAATAATAATTATAATATTGTTAAATGATTAATTATATTACAAATGAACGCTGCTTTCAAATTCTTAGCTTTGAATGAATGGTTGAAGCACCAATGTTGAATGTTGCAACTCTAGTAGGCATGAATAGAAGTAGAGGAGATTGTTTGGGAGAAGAATTTTTTCTAGTGCTAGGTTATGTGTTAGGTTATATAGTGTTTGAGCCTAGCCTCAAACACTACAATTAGGGTTAGGTTATGTGTTTTCTTTAGGGTTAGGTTTGGGATTAGGTTTATGGTTATGGTTAGAGTTTAGGGTAATCCAAATCATAACCTAACCCTTTCTCTCAAAACCTTAACCTTGACCCTAACCCTCACCTTTATCCTATATTTATAACCCTAACCACAACCAAAACTCTCTAACCCCAACCCTAAATATTATTTATTTTATTAATTAGTTGCATTCACTCTAATAACCCTAAACCTATCCCTAAACTTAACCCTAGCCCTATCCCTGGCCCTAATCCTAACCCCAACTCTAAGCCAAATATAAAAACAACCCTTAATCATAATTACAATAACCCTAAAACTTCATTCTAGATATAACCCTAATACTATAATCCCTAATTGTAATACTAAACCCTAACCCTAATTTCATATCTAATCCCAACCATAACCAAAACTCTAAATCTAACCCTAACCATAAAACATAAACCCTAATCTAACCCTAATCCTAACATTATTTTCCTAACCCTAACCCTAACTCTAAACCTAACACTAACCCGAACACTAAATCCTAACCCTAATTAAATACCCAATCATAACCCTAAATTGTAACATCATCCTTTGAATTGGATACTACATCAAAAATTATGTGTTACAATCATTGCTTCCATTGTTGGCATTTTTACATTGGGATGCATATATTTTTAAAATCAACAAAATCTTTTAATGTCTTGCCAAAATTAATATTATTAATTGTAATATCAAACTTATAAACATGTATCCAATTTAGAACATAAATAAGAAATATATGGTATTAGTTTCTTCAAAAAACAA
Source organism: Sequoiadendron giganteum (assembly GCA_007115665.2). Taxonomy (NCBI): domain Eukaryota; kingdom Viridiplantae; phylum Streptophyta; class Pinopsida; order Cupressales; family Cupressaceae; genus Sequoiadendron; species Sequoiadendron giganteum. The sequence continues at coordinate 105,148,608 of CM021100.1, read as the reverse complement.
AGTGATGTGGACTAGGACTATAAGGACTATAATGAATTTAGAATATACACATAATGGATTTGTTGAAAAGGTTTTAGAAACTTTCAAATAAATGCAATTGGTAGATGCAAAGAAAAATTCCATAACCTGATGGACCTTCAGTAAATTGAAGCTGGGGTTAGAGGGTTTCTAAATTACTCAGGGTAACCTTTAGTATGGATCGTTCAAAACCCTCTTGTTATGTTTTAATAGTGAGCTATTGCCATGGTGGACCGGTCACTTAAGTGAGGTTTCATCCCTCTCGGGTCATGCTTAACCGGCCCTATTTCACCTAATTTTTGGTCTTTTTGGCGTAATGGCCTAGGTATTACACAGCCAAAAATTTCAATGTGGGCCCCACTTAAATGTTCCATCTGAGGGATGATGAGCCGTCCGATCACAGAATTTGATCTTGACTACTTCTTGCAGACCTCATAGGTTTGTCTGCTGGCGTCATCAAAGCAGTGCGAGGTTCATGAGATATGGCCACATGGCATGAATGGATGAATGGGTTTTCTTCCTGAGGTGTTCGATATGACAGGGGGCCGTCTTTTCACCGGTAATAGTCATCCCCACTTAAATGTTCCATCTGAGGGAAGATGAGCTGTCTGATCACAAAATTCGATCTTGACCACTTCTCATAGACCTTGCAGGTTTGTCTGTTGGCGTCATCAAAGTAGTGCAAGGTTCATGAGATATGGCCACGTGGCGTGAATGGATGAATAGGTTTTCTTCCTGAGGTGTTCGATATGATAGGGGGTTGTCTTTTCATCTGTAATAGCCATCAATAATGGGGTAATCATGATCTCTCGCACACCTCGCACGGGCAGAGTAAATATCCAGGAGAGTGTTGCGAGGTTCGCGAGGGAGTGGCATGTGGCTTTTCTTTTCGTGCCAGTGGGATTATATGGGACCCATTGTGTGATCTGGGTCTATTCTTCTACTGATGTGGATTGTCAACATCCATTGACTTGATCTCCACCCTCCATTTGTTAAATTGCCTCCCGAATCGGCAGTTCATTTATAGGGAAGAAGTGTGTGAGTTTCCCACATGGCATGTATTACTTGGTTGTTGCTCGTGTCATTAATGATACAGGTTTCTTTTCTCCCAAGGATCTCCACCCGATTTCCTCCTGCGTGCGAATAGTGCCATCCTACTGAGGGTATTCATAGTTATCTGGATCATTAACTATGCAAGTGCTTGAATTGCCTTCAAGTAATTGTACCCTGCATACTGGCTTGCTCTATAAATGCTAACTGAATTGTATGTAATCAGCATTGCATTCTCTTGTGTCTAAGTGCAGTAAGTTTTTTCTTCTGTTTGTGGCTGCACTCTATTTCTATCATGAGTAAATCAGTTAAGTGAAGGAGTGCGAGGCTGGCTTCACCAGTCATGAAGAAATCCAATTCTCCCATGTCTCCCAAGGCTATTATTAGGAACACTGGGAAGAGGCCAGTACATTGTTCATCCCCGATAATCATCTCAGATTTTGATGAATCTGAGACTGATTCTAATCATCGGTACTATTTGGCTTCCCTGGCCGATCTTATGGGAGTGGATGAGGAGGTTCTGGCAATTGAGCCAGTGTCTACATTAGCACCAGGTCCAATTGTTCAGGAATGTGCTCGCAAGGTTGGTAAAGAGGAGGTGGTGCCATCGCTATCGCAGGCTCGAACTCGGAGTGGTTGCTTGTACCAAGGCTATGTTGCTTCTTCATGATTACTGGCAGTGGGTCCATTGGATGTGTCTTCTCTTCTCTTGTTGTTCTATCAAGTGGATGTGGATGTGGATATGGATGTGTGTGTGCTTTGCATGAAATTTTGTTTTTCGACTGGTTATTTCATAACCGTTTTGATTCCTTTGTTCATGCACGGTATCATTATGACAAGGAATGTAAATTTGAATTTCATTTTGGTGCTGAAATTCAATTTGGTGTCACAATGTAGCCTAATGCTTGTTGCTCTCCTATTCTATAAAGGAGATTTCATGGCTCATTGTGAAGGGTTGGAAAAATTTTGCAATCTGACGCTTGGAAGTTATACAGTCCTCTTTATTGTTAAAGTGTTATGAACATTTTGTTTCAGGAAGTCATCCTGGGGTTAGGTTTATATATAGATTAGTGTGATATGCTTTTTTAATTACTTATATCGAAACAAATCTATAAAATTAAGATGGTTTACTCTCTTGGGTGTGTGCCATGGATTATGAATAGCTTTATCAAAGATTCATCTGTTCAGTTTCAATAGTTAATTGAAAATTTGATTCATTTTCTTGCTTTAACTCAAAGAGTTAATCAAATGCTTGAAAAATAAGTTACATGTTCATGGTTGTATATACTCAGGATGCTTGAAGAAGTACTATCTTGATATGCTAAAATATCTCATGATAGTAATGCTATATGAGATGGGTTCATCGTATCAGGATTTTGTTTTGTATGACTTCATAGCACTATGGATGCATGAAGCACTGGATAATATTTGTGTCATTTTATTAGTTCAAGACTATAGATTCTAAGCAAGGATATCCAAATACTGAACACAAAACACTTGAATACAACCTTGTCCTCCTCAAGGAGGTATTGTAACAAATAAGTGGGTCAGTTCCGTTGCTCTTTCATACTGGTAGTCATTCTTTGGTCTACCAAAACCTTGAGATGATCACTATCCCTTTGAGTGTGTAGGAATTGTAATTTGTACATAGGAAGTGTTCTTACCAATCATGAGACATTCATGTGAACACGTTTAGGTTTACCCACCTTGGTCCTATAGAGCCAAAAGTGTAGGAGAAGTCAATCCTTTACTGACTCTCGTTAGTTGGCCATTAGTGGTTGTAGTTGTCCTCGATAGCTGTTGGCTACCTCTTACATATCTGCAACTTCTACATGGATTGTATTTTAAACACCAACATAACCTTCACCAAAATCCTTATTTGTTTCCTTAATATGGGAGATTTGGAACAAGGTATAGACATCCATCAAAGCATAATATGAAGATGATTTTTTTCAAATGTTGTGGTTGTAGATGCCCTTTTAAAATTTATACAGAATGTGGAAGGATAGAAAAAGCTTGTGAATTATTTGACAAAATGTCTCAAAGAATTGTAATCTCTCAATTTATTTTAGTGTCTATTTTGTTATACCCCATGTCCCAAATTGGGTATAACACAATAGACACTAAAACAAATTGATAGATTGTTATGAGGGCAGTGATGAGACTTTTCTAATTAGAGTGTATTCCATGAGATTACAATTATTTGAGGCATTGTGTCAAATAGTTCATGAGCTTTGTCTATCCTCCCACATTTTGCATAGATTTCAAAAGGGCATCTACAACCACAAGATTTGAGAAAATTCATCTTCATATTATGTTTTCCTTATGATTGGTTGACTCTTATACTAAATTAATATGTTCAATTTATGTTTCCTACTTGATCTAACTATCCACAAATGGCAATTTAACAGTGGAAAGATATGATCCTACTTTGGTATAAATTGTATATGCAATATCAAGGTATGAATTAATATGTTCAATTAAGAGATGTTAAATGAAATGAATAAAACTAATGTAATGTAAATAAGGGAAACCAATGCCTTATTGGGTAAAATAGAGTCAAATCAAAGCCTTTAATGAATGGTTTCTATCTAGCAAGTCCTCTAATTGTTTGGCATATAACTATAAACATGCAAGAGTGTAAATGATAAACCCTAGTTGAGGCAGAATATCAAATCTAATAATTTGATTCTTCTTAATGATCCAAATGGAATTCCTAGATTACTGTAATTTATTGAAAGGAATTTTAATTCTTCTTTAAAGAATCCAAATAACCAAATCACACAAAAACAAAAAATGTGTACTAATAAATAGAATATATACTTGATACTTCAATTTAAACAACCAAGAAACATCAGATTGGAGACAATCAAATAATCACAAGAATCCAACAAACAATTGATACTAGAATGAAGCCACTAAATCAATAGTCTTTCATTATCTCCTTCAAAGTTCATGCATGCAACATAGTCTCCTTGAATGTCATCATTTCTAAAAATTTAATGCTTACAGCAGTCTATCCTATTCTAATTCTATCTTCTACCCCTTAAATTTATCCAACAACGGATACTTATACATCAGTTTGCAAAAGGATGTGCCTTTTCAAAAAGGTTTAAAGCATAAAAGGTTTAACAAATCCACTATTAACTAATTTCTCTTGAGCCACAAATGGACTGCAGACATATGCTCCATATAATCCTGGCGCTCATGAGTGTTGGCATCTCCCAACGCATCACAGATCACAATCTCCATCATTATCATTTGCTCATTTTTCTCACATGTTGCATCCAATATCACATCTTTCGTAGTGGTTGTCTCCAGCATCCCTTGGAGTATTGTTTCGCACTCACTTTTCCATGTAGTCGCTTCCTTCATTTTCCCTTCATCATCACATAACTTGGTGAATCTATCTTCGGCAGCCTCTGTCAATTCCTGCATATCCCCTTGTAACTCCACATAGAAATCCCTATGCCTATCCATAATACAATTGGCATATTTTTCAATCTCTTCATTACTAGTAGTGTCCTCCTCCAATTCCTCAACTCTTTCCTAAATTCTGCTATCCACTCTCCTGTGTTCCTTTATTGCATCTACGTACTGTGAATGTTTTCCCCAGAGTTTATTTAACCAAGTGGTTAAAACAACCTTCCTTCTTTTTATTATTGCAGCAAATGCATCCATTCTCCCTTGAGAGTATGCAGTTGATCCTTCCCAACGGTCTTTTTTCTGTGAACTCTCACCTTGAGTAAGCATCCTTGTTGGTTCTATTACACCACCTACCAAGTCTTTCAAGCATTCATTATCTCTCAACATCCTCTCATTATTGGTTTTGTACATCTCCATTTCCCTTATCAATGCTTGGATTTGGGCTTTATTCAACTTGGCTATATTTATCCCAATATCATCAGTCGCTACAGGATCAACCTCCCTAGCCTTCAGGGTCATGACATGTCTGAATGCCTTTTCAGTATCAATAACAATTGATTTCTTGTGAGGATGATACAAGGCCCACATCATCAATGTTTCATCATCAGGATTGTATCTTGATCTGGTGTATACCTCCATCACCTTCTCTATATTGAGCTTGTAGGTAGCATTGTTATCTTTTAAGAAACTATCAAAAACTAATGCAGAATTCATATCCAAACCTAGAAAAATCATAACACCTGCCTTTTCAAGCAGCTCCCTCCCCTTTTCAAGGGTCATGTCAATCATCTCTTTGTCCACTTCATCCTTTAAGCTTTTTAACAGTTGATCCTCATTCCCTAGAATGACATTGTCAACCTATCCCCTTATCTCTTTCCCTTTTTGCTTATATAAAAATGTCTTAAACTCTGAGGTCTTTATAAATTCATCATCTGATATGAAAGACCTATAGTCTTCATGTCTTGTATCTACATCCATGGTTTCCTCAACGTCTGTTTCTCTGGCAACATAGGCATACTCCCGAGTCTTCATTCTTGAAACTTTCTCAGATAGCTTTGTGGCCTGTCTATTTCTGAAATCGCCTTAATGGAGGATAACAACTCAGCATCCACCAACTCCTGATTATGTTTTTCAATCACAATTTCAGCTTCCTCTGCCTCCAGGTTTCTGATTATGTCATCAGATTTAAAGGGCACATAATGGTACCCTCTGAGATTTACTTTTTATCTAGCAGAGTGGATATACCCTTCTGGATCAAAGTTCTTTCTCACTAGTGCTCTGCTCATGTTGTAGTGCAATCATTTGTCCAGAATCAGATCATAACCTTCCTTGGCTAATACAGTGAAATCACTAAAACACAATGTACTGGGCATAAAAGCTTGTTTCCAATATGAACTTAAGTTCATAACACTAGAGTAATCCATTGCCTAACAATTTCAAGGTATGCAATTCTATCTGGGATAGTTCTAGGTAGAATGAAAGGTGTATCCTCAAAGCCATAAACCCTAATGATTGTGGCCTTCTCTAAGCAATACCAATCCCCCCAGTTGTGGTTGATTGGTCCATTATAATCTCTAGGCCTAAGAAACCTTTTTACTTGTTCAGATAAAGAATAATCACAAGGATGGCTAAAAAATCTATACAAGGGTTTCACACAGAATTCTTCAAAATGCAAGAAATTTGAATTGGCAAACCTGCTATCCCAAACAGCAGTCCATAATTGAACAAGCAATGGCCTACCTTCCTTGTCGGATTGTGAAATCCTCAGCTCCTGGGGCCATAAACCTAACTCTTGTCCAAAATACAACACTAAGTGCATCAGCAGTGAGTAATTTTTGAGATGGAGAATAGAAGCACCACTCTTTATCACCATCAAACCGGCATCCAACTCCTTAAAAAAATGTGCAACATAGTCAAATGATCTGGAATTGTGGTACTGAATGTCTATAGAAATCACCATGGGCACAACCACCATATGCTCAAGTACCTCCATCCCTAATACCTGTCCCACTGAGTAGTAAGTATATTTTAGGTAAGGTTCAAAGAGGTCTACATGAAAGGGTGGCCCTTCACTATCTTCCATTGGAGTAGGTTTGCCATGACACCTAATTCTGTGCAGAGGTAACCTCCACCCTTTATAAATGGTGTACATCCTTCTAAACTCACTATCGAGCTCTTCACTCACTACTTTGTCACTGCACATTCCTTCCATTTTGAAAACCTCAGCTATTGCATTCTCAGATACATGTATCAATGGATTCCCTGACAAATCACATATAGCTTTCTTTTTCGAATCATAGTGTCCGGCCAACAATTTTACCAGTTCGACGTTAATAAAAACATTAGGGCACACTAATTTCCCTAAATTGAGCCTCCATGGATTGCATACTGGCTCAAAGTGATTTCTCTTGTGGTAATGGAAATTGAATAACTCATAGCCTCTAATCGGAGTCCAAACATCACCTATAAATTTGCATTTGTCGTCCAATTTGTCAACTTCCACTTTGAGCTATGCAGAACGCCTAGCTTTAGGTCCAGAACTAGGTAACTGGTTTATGAGGTCTTGATTTAGCTTCCTTTCAGTACCTTTTGGTTGCAACTCAGTCTTTTGCTTTTTTGCTTTTGATTGGCTTCCCTCCCCGGGTTTTCTTCCCTTTAGTTTTCCTGAACTAGTGCCTTCCATAATTCAAATTTTTGCGAATTCTGAGAGGATGAGAAACTTACTGTAACTTCTTCCAAACTCAAGCCAGGTGAATGCCTTAATTACTCTGTTGGTTCCCTTGCTCTCCTTCACTTTTAATTATGTGAGACAATGATTTCATTTGATCATACCCTGATATGCAAAATCTCCTACGCTTCGTGGCACCATTAATGTCTTCTACCGATCGAGACATGAATGCTACAAGTTTTTTTTTCAAAATTCTTGCTGTCACATTAGGGTTCAATGATCACCAACCCACCAAGATGTCTTGCAGTTTCCCTGATAGTTTCTTTCTTTTTGCTTTTATATCGCCATGACTTTCACCGAAACAACTATCACTCAAACTTAATGAATCAGGCCAACGGTTCTTTGCCTTACTCTGAAAGTACTTTGTCTCACCGAGATGTTCACTTTATTGAGTATGTCACTGAGACCAAGCAATTTGTTCTGGCGACAGAATAATACTCGCTGTGATGTCTCTTAGATCTCCCTGCGGTGACATGTCTCATCGATACGCTTTTTCTTCGGTGAGACCATGTGCATTGTCTTCTCAACACCCTTTATATTTGTATGCTTAGTTCTATCGGTGTAAGCCAAGGGGTCGGTAAGACTTTCCGAATTCTCCCCGGCATCGTTTGTCTCACCGAGTGAGTCCTCCCCTTGCTTTATCGGCAAGACTAATAATGCTATGATCAGTGTTTTAATATCTCTCTTCGATGACCAAAGTCTCTCCGATAGACTTTATGTTACTCTAATCGACAAAAGGTAATTTATCTCGATGTGACCTTACATCATCTCACTGATACTTTTTGTCTTTTCGATAAGATATAGAAACCCGCATTCTCTCTATGTATAACTTGATCGGTGTGACCCTTGCTATGTCTTGTTGATACATTTAGGATATGTATATTATCATCGATGAGACCTACATCAACTTATGTCGATATTTTCATATGTAAAGATTTTAATGTCAGATGAAATTTATGGGGCATTATGGCAAAATTTTAAATCGGATTTTGGTAAAATATGCTATGTGAGGATATTTTTGTCTGCATTATGAATCTTTTTTCGGAGACTAATAATCATGAAGAAATAATGAATTTATCAAAATTTGATAGTTCCAACAGCATGAAGGTTTGATGTTTCATGACAGTACTAGCATTTCAGTTATAATGATATATTTAGAGCTCATGGCTCTCCTTTGTATAAACATATCACAATTTTGAATAATATAATCAAGGGTTATGGCGTTCATCTCACTGTTATCATGGTGTGTATGTTTTCCATTTTTGCTTTAATTCAAAGACTAAATTAAAATGCTTGGATGAAGTCATAGATGGATATGTTTGTAAAGGGATTTGATAAGAAGTATTGAGTTAGGATAGAAATTGACACTGATGTAATGCAATATTGTCAGAGATCTTATATGTTATGTGTTTGAACCTATTATGGAAATCTAAATATTTGTGAATTAATTCGACTCCCCAATAGTATATGGCACTGGCCTAAATCGTATGTGTTTGTAAGGTTCTGTGTCTATTTGTCTTAGCTTAGAGCTTGTTGCCAAATTGCAAATTAAATGACTATCTTATGTGGTGAAATGTCATTGTAATCATCTCATGCTCGAAGTAGTTGATACTATTGATGTTTTTGTGTTGTTTAAATTGATATATCAAGCATATATATATATATATTACCGATACACATTTGTTGTATTTGTGTGATGTGATTATTTGGTTCTTTCAAGTAAAGATTAAACCCTCCTAGTCAATCACAGTAACTAAAGAGTATTAATTGTATCAATAAGAAGAATCACATAACTAGGAATGTCATTCTATCTCAAGTAGAGTTTGTCAGTCATTTACTTGAACATTTATACAAGTTATAAACTACATCTATGTGCCAAACACTTTGAATTATTGCCATCATAGATTACACTTTTATGGATCTTCATTAGACTCCATACACCCAACAAGGCAGTGGTCTCACGCTTTCATCTTTTGGTTTATCCATTTTATTTTTTACATCTGTTAACTGAACATATTCTAATATAATTCAAATATAATTAAAATTAAAAACATCATAAATTAATTATGTAACCACATAAGTCAAATATAATTCTTTCAAGAAATTAATATCAAATAGACAATACAAATTAATGTCATTGATCTTCTTCTTCATCCAACTCTTTGTCTGTATCATCTAATCTAGATTCAACATTGTAAGGATTGGTCATATCATCATCGTCGTCATTGATATCAGTTCTGATAATGTCATCATCCACATGGATATCATCTTCATGAACATTAAATCCTACATCATCATGATCTAGTTCCTCCTCTTCGACATCTTCGTCAAGCACATCATCAACTAACTATTGATCTTGATCATCATCTACATCATCTTTTATTTCTTCAGTATCTTCTTCTTCCACCACATTATATTTTACCGGCCTTCCTCTTGGATCATGTCTAACAACATATGACCAACCCGCTTTACCTGGAACCTCTGGGTAAAATACCTGCTCACATTGGCTTGGAAGAACATAGGGCTCATTTCCAGCTCGCTCAAAATACCTTGTATTAACCATGGTAAATCCATTATCATGTTCAATAACAATTCTCTCAGGATCATTTTCATTCAATCGTAGCTTGTACCATAGGACGACGAACAAAACTAATTTGAAGGACTTAAAGTCACACTCAAGTATATCATCCAAAATCCCATAGTATTGATTTTCTGAGACTTCTAGATGTATGTCACTTCTAGATGAAACATTAGTCACCTGGAAGACTATAGTTATCCTAGAATCACAAGTTTTCTTCGTGTCATCCAACTTTTTGATTCAAAATTTATGACCATTGCACCACATAGCCTTGTGGTGTTTCACCTACAATATGTCAAACATGCAAAAATTATTGCAATATCGTCAGTTGATAAACATATTTATTCTTGGCCGAATGTATGCAAAGAAAAAATCCTCAACATATATATACATCAATATAATTGAAAATAATTAAATAATATGGGTGATTAATATATTTATACATACCTGTTTATCTCTTAAACCATATGCTAAATCAATTTCCCTTGGTGTAACATTGGAATCTCCATTACGATGAGCTTCTTTAACCAATGAAGCCACACCTTCCCATGTTAATGCATGACCAGATTGTTGACATCATTCAATCCATACCGTCATCCAATCAAGATTGTTTGTGACGTACAAATGTAGTGCATCCCACTCTTGACCAACTGTATCAAAAAAAAATGAAATTCATAAACGATGTATAATTAGTTAATTACCACAGTATACGACCTTAATTTATAAGTACAATATACATAAAAACCAAATGTAAAATGTATTATAATTAATCTCTAGTGCAAGAGCACACCTAGGCTAACCTCCATAGTTAGGATATTTTGGGCTTGTATCTGACATTAGCCAAGTCAGAGTAATTGTACGTTTGTTTTGGATCTTAGAAGGTCATTGTTGTGGCTCGGTGAGTTAGTCATTAGGACTAAGGTCGCCAAAGTTAGTCATTGTTAATAGTTTTTACATTGCTTAGCCTTAGTAGATTAAGTTGGGATTTGAGTCTTAAATGTGTTTTAAACACATGAATGATGTTAGAAAGATGCCATGAGTCCTTTAATGGTGTTGGTTACTCAAAATATAGGAGATAGAGGTCCTTAGAGTTAGGAAGGTAGCATAATGATAGAGTACTTGCCAAATGTTGTTACAAAATTGTCATGACAACAGTTGCCATTATGGCAAATGTTGCATGCAACTCGGTTACATAGGATCCCCTAAAGGATAGGAGTGGGGGATCGACCAACATACCCTACAAACATGGTGAATGGCATCTAATATGAAGCAGGCTCGAATTCAAGAAAGAGGGAGATTGTAATCAAGTTTTTGGAATAGAAGATAGCTCTGCAATTTCTATTTTTATGTGAATTCTGAGTGTTATTGAGTGACAGTGATACTAAGTGAATTGGATGTTTTTATTTAGTGTTAGAGTTGTGTTCATGGGATAGTATTTAACTTTTTTCATTCTGCAAGTTGGTGCAGGAGCACCTAGGCTAACCTCTATGTTTTGTCATTTTGGCTTGTATCTAACCTTAGCCAAGTTAGAATGTTTGAACATATTTTTTTTTGACCTTAGATGGTCTTGCTTTTGTTTGGGCTAGGTGAAGTTAGTCCTTAGGACTAAGGTCACTCTATTTTTCCATTATTAGTAAGTTAGTTTTCTTAATGTTTATTGTCTAGGGGAGTAGAGTCTTTAAGTTGTTCAAATGCTTAAAGAGGTTGTAATGATGCCTTAAGGCTAGTTAATGAGTTGGTTCCTCAAATTCTTGAGGGAATGGTGGTCCTAAGAAATAGGCTAAAGGCATGAAGGAAGATGCCAAATGGAGAAGGCAGTTTGCATTGGTGGTTGCATGCAATCTGGTTACCCTTGGATTCCCTTGGGAATAGGAAGTGGAGGAATTCGACCAACTTGCCTATAATCATGGAGTGGGCATCTATTATGACCCAAGGCTCGTATCTTTGAAGTGTTGGAAATTTTTGAAATGAGTTAGTAGTTTTGTAATGAAGCTTTTATGAATGAGAAAAAAAATATTGAAAATTCAGTGTTTTTGTGATATACCTAGCAATCTTGAGTGAGTGTGCCACTTGAGGGATCGAATGCATTGAGTTCATGTTAGTTTTTTGTTGATAGCATAGTTTTAAGTCTTTTCCATTTGTTAATCAAGCTAGTTTAGGTTAGATTTAGTGTTAGTTGAGTCATTTTTGTGGTAGAGCTCATGTTGGTCCTATCCTGACCAGTCTGTGCTCTCATGGCTCCCCCATGATCTCTAACCTTAGGAAACACCTAAGGAAGGGTGTAATGGTAGGGGAGTCAATAGTGTGTATAGTAGTTAGTGTTAGGAAGCATGACAGAGATTGGAGGAGCTTCTCTTAGCAACTGATCTCTAGGCGAGCAGGTGGAGCCCGGTTAGAGAGCTAGAGGAGAAGTATTAAGGTTACTTGCAAGGAAATACCATACAGTACGGTTTCAGTACGGTTCCAGATGGGTTAGGGATAGGTCTTGCTATGAAAGGAGGTTAGAGATCTCATGAAGTAATTAGAGTAATGTTTGAGTAGGAAAACAGTGAATTCCTAGGAATTAGGCCTACAAACCCTACATACCCTAGGTTATAGGAATCCCCTATACGGACACTGTCAGGCCAAAAGAATCATTAGGAAATTTAAAAATCTTAAAAGGGTAGTGGAATATGTCTTGAGGTTAGCAAGGTCTTTGGAATAATTTTACAAACAATAGCAAAAGAGGATTGGTAAACATTACTAGAATTAGGCCTAAATTGAGGTCTTCCATTGATGCAATCTTGAAACTGACTAGAACAAGGCTCAAGAACCTACTTAAATGGTTCCAATTGGCAATGTTATGAAGGTCCTGACAAGCATAGACACCCCTGCAAAGAAGAGCAAGGAAGAATGAGTTTGAAGTGAAGATGGCACTGGGAATTCTCTAAGTGAAGAAGGAAAGTGAGCAGGAATTTGAACTTGTGAAATGTTGTCTAACCTCCAAGGTGAAGCACAAAGGGGGAGCTCTTAGAACAGGGCTGAGATTGGACTTAGTTGCCAATCAGGACCTAGAGGAGACTAAGTTCCTAGGAGAGACTAGCTAGGTCTCTTAGCAATGTGCAAGCAAACTGAGGAGCTCATACATCACAAGTAAGTTGATTTAAGTTATTTTAGTGTCCTGAATAGATAGGTTAAGGTTTAAGGGTTTTACTGGTCCTATCCTAACCAGCTTGTGTTTTTATGGCTCCCCCATGAAATCTAGTCACGGGATTTTCCTGAGGGTAGATGGATGTGTTAGGGGAGCCATTGGTCTATACATATGTAGAGTTAGGATTCATGGAGAGTGGAACAACTATGTTTAATGTCAAGTCCTAGGCGAGCTTAGAGTGCCCGATTAGAGGTTTGACAGTAATGAATTAAAGAATTTAGACAGAGGATTGAGGTACAGTACGGAACAAGTATAGTTCCAGGTAGGGTATAGACATATCCTAACATGCTAGAAATATTGAGGTTCTATCAATCCATTTGACTGAGGTTTGAACAAGAAAACCAGTGGGGTCCTACAAACTAGGCCTAATAGCCCTATTTAACCTAGATAATAGGAAACTAGTGTACGGAGGACTTAGGAGTATAGAATATTTTGAATCCTTCAGAAAATCCAAAAGGGTATTCGAATGTGGAATTGGTTTTTTAAGTTGTTTGGAAAGTTTGGGTAGGAACGAAGTAAAGGTCTTTGTCAAGGGCTACAAGAAATAGGCCTCCTCAAGACCAATTCTTGAAACCGGTAGGAAAGGAGTTTGGATATCCTCCAAGATGGATCGAATTGGAAGTACATGGCATGTTTCTAATGTGTTTGGCACCCCTGTAATCAATTCAATGTTTGTGTGATGTTGGCACTTAGAGTCTTCTAAGTGTAGGAGAGAGTTTGCACATAACAAAGTGGTGTTAGTCCTTCAAGGTGAAGCACAAGGTGTGAGACTCTTGGAGAGGGGTTGGATTAGGACTTAGTTAACCATCTAAGCCTAACAAGGACCTAAAAAATATTAGGTTCCCAGAAGAAGACAAGGAAAGGTCTTCTTAGCTAGTTGTGCAAGAAAGCCTTGGAACACTTACACCAATCTTTATGACCATCTTATAATTACCTGACACTTTCTTCAATCTACCTTTCCCCATCAAGTACTCCCCTTCGAATTTGTTAATGGAGTTGGGATCCCAAATGCAATCTACATGGATATTTGTTGCAAACTTAGGAAGATATTCAGTAATGTACACCATGGTCTTGTATACCATGTATCCCTCCACCATAGAACCCTTGAGATGTGCTCTCTGTCTAACCAAATCCTTCAAAAATTTCAAGTGCTTCTCAACCATCCACATTGACCTTGTGTGTATAGGTCCACACAATTCAACCTCCTCAACTTGGTGTATGAGGTAGTGTTCTTGTGCATTGAAAAATGTTGAAGGTAGACACTTTTGCATTTCACACATTAGATGAGGAATTCTTCTCTTCCAATAATTTATATCTTCTTTATGGATTGCTTTAGATGATAGTCATCTACAAGTGATTCAAGGCACAAATATATTAATGAGATTTAACAAAAATATGCAACGAGTTGAACAAATATCGCTACTTACCTCATGTATTTTCCAATATCATATATAACTTGCTTGACATTGTTGTCGAAGTTGTCTAGGAGAGATAGAGGTAGAACGCACTGCAGCAATTATAAAATGATCTTTTCATTAATATTTTTCCAAAAGTAGTAAACATAATACATTGAAAAGTACATGCAGTATACAAATATATATATAATATACTAGAATAATTACCTTAATGAAGGTATGCCAATCATGCGTTTTCATCCCTGACCCAAATTCACCTTTCTTTGTTATGATATTGTTTATGTTGGCAGCAAATCCTGTGGGAAATCGAATTTTTTGTATGACTTGTTTTATAGCATTGCTTTGCTACTCTGTTAATAACCAAGGAAGGGCACTTATATTAATTTGGTCTCCATCGCTATTTAATTGAATGACATTTTTCATTGCATGACTGACTTCTTGAATGTCACTACAAATTTTGACAATTTTTTCTTTGTCATGCCTTCCATCCAATATTTTTCATAACGTTTCTGTCATATTATTTCCGATATGCATTGTATCAAACAAATGCATAATTTGTAGCTGCTCATAGTAGGTCATCCTACTAAATTGTCTGGGATAACTTTTCAGTCCTTGTGGAAGCTAACCATTAATGCCTTGATGACCTACATGAAGCATATAAGTTAAACAAATTAACAACGACAATCATTGTCAATTACAGCATGATCACAAAATAAAAATATAAATTCAAAACATATCATAAATGATAGATAAACAATTTAATCCGATCTATAACCTTGATGATTAATTCTATTATATTCCAACTTCCAAAGGCGAGGTGTCATTCTTCGTGGTTTTGATGTAGTCTCTTCTTTCCCATTGAAAAGATGTTTTTCAGTAGTTCGATACTTATGATTTCTGTGGAGGAAGTGCCTATACTCATCAAACACCTGCTTTCCTAAACTTGTTGAACACGAGATTTCATCTTTGCACCACAAATTGGACATGCAAATTTTCCCTTTGTTTGAAGACCTGCAAATCATATATAATTGGATTAAATATGTCAATTTTTATAATTATATATAATGAATAGATTATTTCAAAAACATGCATGATATATAATTCATAAAATTAAATATCATTAAAGTCATGCAGTCGAACATTATAACATACCAAAAAAATGTGTTAGCCTTGGGGCATCATGAATTGTCCATACAAGCATTGCATGGAATTGAAATTGTTTTTGTCCTATTGGTCTAGATACATCATACATAGTGACGCCATTCCATAACTTTAGTAACTCGTTGATAAGAGGCTCAATATATACATTTATATCTTTAACTTGGTACTCACCTAGTTGAATGAACATAAACATTACATAATTATTATAACCATTTTATTACAATATATATAAATTCATGTACATGACTATTAAATGAAAAAACATATAGGTCATTATGCAACAAATAAGACAAATGAGATGCTACTACGTTAAAGAAAATTGATGTAAACAAATACCTGGAACAATCATTGCCAACATTATGTGCTCCCTCCTTATTGACATCCATGGAGGAATGTTATTGTTGATAACAAATACAGGCCACACCGAGTAAATAGATCTCATCTCTCCAAATGGATTGACACCGTCCGCTGCCAATGAAAGCCTGAGATTACGAGGTTCTTCTTTAAAGTGTGGCCATTTTTCCTCCATGTCCCTAAATGCAGAACCATCCATAGGAATTCAAAGAATCTCATCTCCACCTCTATTACATGCATGGTAATCCATAAATTGTGCTAAGCTTTCACACCTAAATAATTGTTGCATACGTGGAATAATGGGAATATAACGAAGAACCTTGCGAGACACCTTTTTTGTTAGTTGATCTATTTGATATCTACTGATATGACATTCTGGGCATTCTGTTGCAAATTCATGTTGTTTATGATATATAATATGATCATTGGGACATGCATCTATTGCTTGATACTCCATTCCAATATCTTTCATAATTCCAGATAAATCTTGGTATGAGCGAGGTAAAATATTTAATGGTGGTAACAAAAATTCACCAATCAATCTACAACAAAAAAAACTTCTTAATATAAAGAATATTAAAGGTACATACTTCATCCTTTATTTACTAGCGATGAACTAACAACAATTAAAATAGATGAAAAAAAATGACATATATGACATACTTTAACATTCGTGAGATTGCTCTGTTGGATAAACCATTCATAACCTTCAAGTTCACCAGCAACAATACAGCAGAGAGAAGAGTTGTTTGGGAGCCTTCATAAAGCGGCTCGTATGCGTTCTCAAGTATAGGTAAATCATGAACATCATCAAAGTCATCTCGATCAACATGATCAGATGTGCCACTACATGTGTCATGGATCAATGTATTTGTACCATCATCTTCAATTGTGTTTTCTAGTGCATGATCATCTTCTTCCATAGGATCATTAACTTCATCTTCGATATTCACAGCTCCATGTTCCTTCGCTTGCAAAACCACATTCTCTGGGCCGTGATAATTCATATCGTGTGCCCTAGGGTGCCCCACCTTTATAATAATGACAAACATAAATAAACCATGATCATGATCAAGTGATTTTTTTTATATATATCAAATGTTAAAACAATATAAACATTTACAAATTCAATCAATATAAACACATATAATGAAAAACTTATCAATGGACGATAATCATGCCCCCCTTCAACGTGACCATGCTGCCTACAATGTTTCTCAGCGGTTGTGATTAAAAGTCTTCTCGTCTGTAATCCCTTGCAATTATTGCAAGGACAATAACATTTCCCATCACCCTTTCTTTTCAATATAGCCCACAATCTAGCAACTATCTCTTCATTTTGTTCTAGACTAATATTATTTGACAGGATTTTTCTTTACCAAGCTTGAATATTTAGATCTTCAAAAAATATCAAACTCACATGCACTCCAATAATTTTTAATCATACACAGGTAACAAAATATAATAATTATGATATTTTGCACCAAAAAAAAACGGCATGCAACCACCCCTGCAAAAGAGAAGATAGTCTGAAGTTAATGACCCCAAAAACACTTTCAAATGCTAATTCCAGAAATTATTAAATTCTGATTTTACAATGATTTCCAACTATTATACTCTTAAAATTAGAATATTGAACTTGCACAACAAAATCTGGAAATGAAATTCTCAAAATCCAGCTAATAGGCCTCAACAATTAAAGCCTACTCAAGACTTTGTGAAGTCACTGCAAGGTTTCCAAGCCTTGCCTGATGATTTGAGCAAGAGGATTAAAGAGTTGGTAAAGAGTTTTGATGACTGGAGTGGCACATCTTTACCAAATATTGTAGATGCCCAAGGAAATGTTAGATCATTGCAGCAATGGCAGGACAGGGTAGATGAAATCATTAACACTAGCACATTTTTGGAATCTTTTGAAAGGGAGGCAAATCAAGTAGTAGTAAAGTATACAACTTATAGTGCAAAGGTAAATTAGGTGGTAAATTTTAATTGGCCAACGGATTAGGAATATCAATGATGGGTAGAAAAGTAATTAACTGAACAAGAATAGGACAGAGTCTACAACCGGTAGTTAACAGCTCAGTGGTTATGGTTATAACAAATTTTGGCTATGTCTTGGTGGCAGTTTTGGTGCAAGTTTTCAAAGTTTGGAAAATGCAACAGTTATTCTCTAGTGGACAGGATGAACAAGAAGATTCTCCAGAGACTCAGCTGTTGTAACCAATTTTTGAAATGTCATAAGGCGGTCCAAGTGACCAGTGACAGGTGTATTTCTGGTCTGACTCTTGTTGCTCCTTCATTTTCCCTATAAGAAGGATTTCAGGACCAAAAATATGGCCGGTTAGCAAGTTAGATATCTTTAGGTCAAGTCTAACTGAAGTTGCAGAGCAAATTTGTAAAGAGCCTAATATTATAGTGAATATACTATTCTTAGGTTTGGTGATGTTAGTGTTCCAAGGCTTGCTTGCACTATAACTAAGAGACCCAGCTTGTCTCTTCTAGGAACCTAGTCTCCTCTAGGTCCTAATTGTCTTAGATGATTAACTAAGTCCAATTCTAACTCTTCTCTAAGAGTTCTATCCTTTGTGCTTCACCTTGGAGGACTAACACCATTTGACAAGTTCAATTTCTCTTCCTCACTTAGAAAGTTCTAAGTGCTAACTTCTCACAAACATCATTCTTCATTGCAGGGGTGCCCATCCTATTGAAAACATTCATAACCTTGCATATTTGAACCATTTTAGAAGGTTCTTCAACCCTATCCTTACCGGGTTCAAGGTTTCACCATTTGGGACCTTAAACAGGCCTATTCCTTGTAGCCTTTACCAGTCCTGTTTTGTCAATTCTTGCTAAATTTTTCCAAAGACCCTACAAAACTAAAGGCAGATTTGGATACTCATTTGGAAGTTTTAAAAGGTTCAATGGGGCTTAGGGCCTGACAACCTCTGTACACTAGTTTCCTACAGCTTAGGACAATAGGGCTAAAAGGCCTAATTTCTAGGAGTGACTGTAATCTTGCTTGGAACCTGCTCAAACCATAAACTAAATGATTGACATGACCTCAGTCCACCTAGTATGATGACCTATGATGAAACCCTACTTGAACCTATACCTGTTCCATACAGTACCTCTTTACCCTACAAGAAATCTTCAAAAGACATTCCTAGACCTCTAACCGGGCTTTGTCTGCTCTCCTAGAGACTAGTGATAAAAAGAGCTCTCCACTCTTTCATGCTTCCTAATCCTAAATCTATATACACTAATGACTCCCCTAACATTTCCACATGTCCTTAGGTGTTTCCCAAGGCTATATTTCATGGGGGAGCCATGAAAGCACTGACTGGTCAAGACTGGACCAGTAAGAACTTAAAACCAAAACAATTTGCCTAACACCAAATATCCTACTCTAAACAACTTGCTTATCAAATGAAAAAGACTAAGATAATCCTATAGAACACTAAACAAATACTAAACTCAGTCTCTCAATCCATTAAGCATCTTTGTCATCACCAAAGTTCAGGTTGTTCTTGAAAACACTGTTGCAGAGCTCTCTATTTTACTTTCAAAAACTATTTACCAGTTACATCATGTCATGAGATTCGAGTCTTGGGTCATAATAGATGCCATCCCCATGATTCTAGGGCCTGTTGGCCGATCTCCCACTTCCTATTCTCAAGGGAATCCAAAGGTAACCGAGTTGCATGCCCATGCTAACCTCTTTACAACATTTGGCATCTTTCTCTATGCCTTGATCCTATTTCTTAGGACCACTATTCCCTCTAGATTCCGAGGAACCAACTCATTTAATTGCCTTAAGGCATCTTTAAAAAAACCACTAAGTGTTTAGAAAATCTTTAAGACTCTAATCTCCCATAGACAACTAACATTAAGAAAACTTAAATTACTAACACTAGCTATTTGTGTGACCTTAGTCCTAATGACTAACTCACCTAGCCCACAAAAGCAATGACCTTCTAAGGTCTAAAAACAAACTAAAATCCTAACTTGGCTAGAGTCAAGTACAAGCCAAAATAACAAACATGGAGGTTAGCCTAGGTGTGCTCCTGCACCATTTGGTGTCATTCTGTTGTAGGTTTTAGTTTCATGGGTACTTAATTTTCAAGACAGTACTAGCATCTGAATGAAAATTACTCATTTCAAGGTCATGTATCTCCATTGTATGAATATATTATTATCTTGAATAAAATGATCAAGGGTTATTCTATTCATCTCACTATTATGGTGTGTGATTCTCATTTTGGCTTTAATTCAAGGAATTAATTAAAATGCTTGAGTGAGGTTATAGGTGACTATGTTCATATAAGGATTTGATAAGTACTATTGGGTTAGAATATAGGTTGATGGTATTGTAAGGCAGTATTATCTGAGATTTTATATGTTATGTGTTTAGAAGATAAACTTGGTTATAGTAAAAAAACAACCAACACCTTTGATATTATCTAGCTATGGCTCCCAAATCTATTGCAAATTGATCATTAGGGTTAAAATTGAAACCTTGCAAATATAATCTTTGACCAAATCCATCAAGAATTTTCCATCAGCTATAAACAATTCCCTTATAAAGAATTTGTGAAGCCAGGTCTAAAATCTGGAAATGAAATTCTAAAAATGCACAAGACTATAAATGAAATCTGATGAGATGTTGCTTTCAAATATGATTTTCAAACCTAGAAGTACAAATCTAACTTCACAAATGAATTTTGAAAAAAGACAATGACTTCCCTCAACCTGGTGATATCTTCTTGAGTTTCTTCTAATTTTCCCCAAGAAAACCGTCGAGCAAAACACTGTCGCAATAAATAGTCGAGCTCATTTCAATTTATGCCCGCCACAATTTAACTTTGCAGGACCGCCCCAATTTTGGCGAAAGATCTTCATCGAAACGTACACAAAACAACGGCTCGTCGAAATTCCAACGAACGTCGGGGTAAAAATTTAAAAAAAAATGGAAATTCACACAAGTGCCCGATGATACATCTGATTATATAGGTTTCATCAAAAATTGGGGTCAAATGAGTTAGTGATGAGGCATATGGCATTGATAGTTAGGTAAAAGTTAGTACATGTTCATTGAATTTAATTTATTAAATTTTGATTTTGAAATACAAGATTAACTAAAAATGTTTTATGATTTTAATAAAATTGCAGGGTCATAGTGTTGAGACTAGATACACCGCCCCCCCACCAACTTATTTCTATAGTACACCTATCGCTGGGGTATGTAACTAGTAAACAATTGTAAACTTATTGCATGTTAATAGCATTGTTTTACGAATGGTAATTTAATAGGCGATTTTGGATGTTGAACAGACTAATATTGGAAGTTCTGATGGAACACTTCCTAGTGGTGGTGGATTTACTCAAACCTACACAGAGGTAATAGAATAAAGAGTTTAACTAATGAATCAAGTATTTAATAGTTTTTTGTAGTTTATATCCACATCGTTGATTATGTTGAATAATTTGTTGTTTTATTTTCAGATGATGCAAGCTGAAACACCTACGAATGTGACGAGGGCAATGGATATTGGTGTTTCATCTACTATACAATCCTTGATGGCTCTAAAAGGAGAGGTATGAGGAAAATTATTAAATTTCAATTTACATTTGTTGTTATAGATGTTAGTTAGTGACAAATCAAACCATTATCGATTCACGTAGTTTAATTTATATTTGTATGGTTTATATAGGGCTCAACCACGCATGAGCATGGGCGTGAGAATATTTCCCCCACGGAGAGAGATCATGAGATGGAGGTAAGTGATTATTTTGTCAAATATATCATTTTTTATAATGTAATTTCTATATATTCATGTCTTTAATTCTTATTATAACAGTTAAAACTTCACCATGAACTAAACACTGGGAAGAGCAATAGGAGCACTCCTCGAGCATAGCAAAAATGAGTGACAGACCTATCGCCATTGGATCGAAAAGGAAAGGGAAAGAATTTATTTCTAGGGCATGGAGAGCAATGACTTTTGATTCCAAAGCCCTTTGTTGTATGCCTACATGGCAGTTTTGTACATATTTTTATTGGACATATTTGACATTGTATGCCTATATGGCTATTGTGTACATATATTTCATACTTATACCGACATATATTGATGTATGCCTACATGGCTATTTGGTTAATACAAATATCTTTTATTGATGCCTTTCCATATTTGCATTCTAAATTGATGGTTCAACAGATATGAGTTACGTGTTTTCAAGTGTATACTTTACAACTTACGTGTATACTCTGTGATCTACATGCATTCGAATGTATACTTTGTGGCTTACGTTTTTTTATGCATATACCTTGTATTTGTACATATAATTTGTATTAATTTGTGTATACTATGTATTAGTGTGTATACTTTTTGAAGGTTATGTGTTTTTGAGTACTTGTGCTTCCCTTATTGACATGTACATGGTTGAATTATTCACGTGTATCATTATTAATTGGTTAGCCCTAGCATTGATCATTGTTATCCTTCATGATTTGTCTTGAATATTAATTGATTGATGCTAAACAACTTTATCTAAAAGAAAAAAACATGTTTACAATTGGCATTCCATGAAATGATTCATAAAAATATTCCAATATGTTCTTTATCTAAAACTTGGAGGTTGTACAAAGTATGGGATCAGCAAGTTTGTATCAAAAATCTAAAAAACAGAGAACAGTCTGAATAATTCTTATTAGATCTTCTCCAAAAGTTCATCAAAAACCTTCATTCAAGCCTCTCAAGGCTTTACATAGTGTTTTAAACCCTTCTCTAACTGATCCACACCCTCAACTAACTATAAACCAACTTTCAAAACAAGAAGTCATTGAATTTCAAATTTTTTGCTTTAAGGAACTTACAAATTTGCAACTTTAGACTCCTCCAACCTAATGAGTACATATAATGACCTCTAAACCCACACAAATGGTGTACAAATAGCCTTATTACATCGAAAAAACTTCATTCCTTCACAATCATATACAAATTCACAAATTTTCCTTCAAAGGCTACAAAGACAACTTCTAGTGCATGATTGAAATTTTCATATTTTTTATCACTAGAACCAAAAGTCACCCTAAAACATACCTAATGGTCTTAATTGCTTATTCAAGACAAAGCATGCTCAAAATACCCACAACAACCTATTGACCAACCTATTCACCATCAGATAATCACTAAAACCACTGAACTAGACCTTCTTCATCAAATGGAGGAACAAGGTGCTCTGTACCAATGATCATACATTTTTTGTGTGGAATACTCAAACTTCTCAACCGTCGTTTGTATGTTTCTCTTTTCCAGTGTTTTGCATGCCATCATAAGGGATCAAGCCGGTTGAACACAAGTCAGATCAATTCCACATGTTTGGGTGAGAAAGAGGACCATGCCTAGTGTAAACCTACCTATTGGGATGTGCTGAAGCAGTTAATTTGGTCACATGAATTGCAAAATGAAAGTTGCCCCACTTTGCAACTTTGCACAGCTTGAATTTGACACTTTTTCTATCAAGTGAAAATCCGTCGCCACAGGAAAACCACTCTGAGATAGCCAAAACTAAGAGAGTTTTTTGTAGAGGGGCCCAACATGATCGTTTAGGATTAGACAAGAATTCTCTAAGCATCATGGTATCCGAGTAATAGCATGTTGAAGTTTGCAGCCATTTTGCACTTTGGACCCTTAAGGGATCGATCCGATGGAATGTAGCTCAGAGTGATTCTGTGTGTTTCAGTGTGAAAGAGGACCATTCCTAGCATAAGCATACCTATTCAGACATGTTGGAACAATCCGCTTGGTCACACGAGTTGCAGAGCGAAAGTGTGCACTTTGCAACTTTGCACAACTTGAATATGACACTTTTTCCATCAAGTGAAAATCTGCCACCATGGGAAAACCAATCCAAGATAGCCAAAACAGAGAGTTTTTTGTAGATGGGCCTAATGCAATCCTGTAGGATCATATGAAAAGTTTTTAAGTGTTATGGTATCCGACTAATAGCATGCTGGAGTTTGCAACCATTTTGCACTTCGGACCCTTAAGGGATCGATCCGGTGGAACATAGCTCGGAGCAATTCCACGTGTTTTGATGAAAAAGAAGACTATTCTCAGTGTAAAGATACCTATTCAGATGCATTGGAATAGTCTACTTGGTCACATGATTTGCAGAGCGAAATTTGCACCACTTTGCAACTTTACACTGCTTGCATTTGATGCTTTTTCCATCAAGTGAAAATCCGCCGCCATGGGAAAACCACTTCAAGATAGCCAAAACCGAGAGAGATTTTTGTAGAGGGCCCCAATGCAATCTTGTTGGACCAAATGAGAAGTTTCTAAGCATCACGGTATCTGAGTAATAGCATGCTGAAGTTTGCAACCATTTTAGACTTTGAACCCTTAAGGGATCGATCCAGTGGAATGTAGCTCGGAGCGATTCTGCGTGTTTTGGTGTGAAACAAAACCATGCCTAGCATAAACATACCTATTCAAACGCGTTGGAGCAATTAGTTTGGTCACACGAGTTGCAGAGCGAAATTTGCACCACTGTGCAACTTTGCACAACTTGAATTTGACACTTTTTCCATCAAGTGAAAATTCGCCACCATGGGAAAACCACTCTGAGATAGCCAAAACTGACAGAGGTTTCTCTAGAGGGGCCCAACATTATCTTGTAAAATCAAACAATATTTTTTTAAGCATCATTGTATCCGAGTAATAGCATGCTGAAGTTTGCAGCCATTTTGCACTTTGGACCCTTAAGGGATCGATCCAGTGGAACATAGCTCGGAGAAATTTTGTGTGTTTCGGTGTGAAAGAGGACCATTCCTAGCATAAACATAATTATTCAGATGTGTTGGAGCAGTTATTTTGGTCACACGAGTTGTAGAGTGAAAGTTGCACCACTTTGCAACTTTGCACAACTTGAATTTGACACTTTTTCCATCAAGTGAAAATCCGCTGCCATGGGAAAACCACTCTGTGATAGCCAAAACCGAGAGGGGTTTTTTTAAATGGGCCCAACACAATCCTATAGGATCAGATGAGAATTTTCTAAATGTCATGGTATCCAAGTAATAGCATGCTGAAGTTTCCAGCCATTTTGCACTTTGGACCCTTAAGGGATCGATCTCGTGGAACATAGCTTAGAGCGATTCCATGTGTTTCGGTGTGATAGAGGACCATTCCTAACCTAAAAATACCTATTCATATGCATTTGAATAGTCCACTTGGTCACACGAGTTGCAGAGCGAAATTTGCACCACTTTACAACTTTGCACTCCTTGCATTTGACGCTTTTTCCATCAAGTGAAAATCAGCTGCCACGGGAAAACCACTCCAAGATAGCCAAAACTGAGAGAGGTTTTTGTAGAGGGGCCCAACACAATCTTGTATGATTAGATGAGAAGTTTCTAATCATCATGGTATCTAAGTAAAATCATGTTTAAGTTTGCAACCATTTTGCACTTTGGACCCTTAAGGGATCGATCCGATGGAATGTAGCTCGGAGAGATTCCGCATTTTTCGGTGTGAAAAAAGACCATGCCTAGCATAAACATATCTATTCAGATGTTTTGGAGCAATTATTTTGGTCACACGAGTTGCAGAGTGAAAGTTGCACCACTTTGCAACTTTGCACAACTTGAATTTGACACTTTTTCCATCAAGTGAAAATTCACCGCCACAGGAAAACCACTCTGAGATAGCCAAAACTGAGAGAGGTTTTTGTAGAGGGGCCTAGCACAATCTTGTAGGATCATATGAGAATTTTCTAATCATCACGGTATCTGAGTAATAGCATGCTGAAGTTTTCAGCCATTTTGCACTTTGGACCCTTAAGGGATCGATCCCATGGAACATAGCTCAGAGCGATTCCGTGTATGTCAGTGTGAAAGAGGAAAATTCCTAACGTAAAACCTATTCAAATGCATTGGAATAGTTAGTTTGGTCACACAAGTTGCAAAGAAAAAGTTGCACCACTTTGCAACTTTGCACAACTTGAATTTGACACTTTTTCCATCAAGTGAAAATCCGCCGCCACTAGAAAACCACTCTGAGATAGCCAATATTGAGAGAGGTTTTTCTAGAGGGGCTCAACATGATACTATTGGATCAGACGAGAAATTTCTATGTGAAATGGAGTAATTTTTATGGGGTTTGTGTTGCTGCCCCTATAGATTTTGATGGAAAAGGGCATGAAAAATGAGGTTTCACCCTAGGGTTTGATAAAATATTGCATGTAGATGTTGGGTGATTGTATTTTGAGTTTTTGCAGGTGATTTTAAGAAGGTTTGAGGTAGTGGCATGTTCTGGTAAGATTTGGAACCATTCCTTTCAATAAACCCTCCTTATACTAGCATAAAATAAGGGTTTTGGTTTGGCATGGTGGAGTGAGTTTGTTACAAGAAAAATTGCGGATCTGAGGGTTTGGATACATGATAATTTCTGCCTCAACAAGTTAAGGGGGTTATTAAATGTTTAAAGGTATGTTCCTTTGTTTCTTGAATTCCCTTGCACAAATAAACACACACACACCTAAAACATCCTAATTCGACCTTACATGTTTTATATCACTTCTCTAATCACCTAATGGCCTCTTTGAGACTTTGAATACATTACATATGACCTTTTCATATTGTTTACATTTCAAAATTCAAATGTTTCAAATTTTCCTATTGAAAACATTTACAGAACAGGGTGCTACTGCACCAAACATGAACTCCAAAATTACAATAATTGAGTAAATCTCATTATGTAAGTAAATCTCATTACAATGCCTTAGGTACTTCATTCTCAAAGATCTTTTACAATGTCACTCATACATTCGGGATTCTCTTTAAATGTCTACATCATAGGTGCTCATTATGAGGTTAACTTCAATTGAGTAACTTTAGATTCCCTCGCTAAGCTTCACCTGCTCTTTTATAATGGCTTGAAATCAAAACTAAGATTTGTCAAGATCATCAAAATAAGGATGTTGCATTTCTTTTTTGGCTGAGATTCTCTTTGATGGCTCATAAATCAACATTTTATGCAATGAGAGAACAATCAATTTTTAGTAGTTTACTTACAAGTATGCGAAGTAAAAGAGAAAAAGAAAGAGAATTCAAAATGGAAATGAAATAAAAATAGATGGAAGGCACTTATAGATAGGCATGCTAGTCTCACAACTTAGTCACTCCTGGTCATACATCTTCACTAGGAATTCCAACATACCTATTGCACACAACACCTCTCATGAATAGAGTAAGTTGAAATTTTAGACTCTTACAATGTCTACATCATAGCTGCTCATGATAAGGTTAAATTCAAATGAATAACTTGAATGTCCCTCACCAAGCTTTGCACACACTTTTCTAATGGCTTAAAATTATGATTGAGATTTGTCAAGATCATCAAAATAAGGATGTTGCATTGATTTTCTGGCTAACATTCTCTTGGATGGCTCATATATCTGCATTTTTTGCAAGGGGACACCAATCATTGTTTAGTATGTTACTTACAAATACACAAAGTAAAAGAAGATGATAGCATTGGCATCAAACAAATTAATGTGCATACAAGTATAAATTAATAAGAACCAATGTGCATATACTTACAAATTAATCCAACGAACGATCTGGGTCTTCTCTACTCTTTATTGTGTCAAGTATTGCCTCATGGTTAGACTCACGGACCTTCGAAAAGGTCTTCTTCAAAGGTCTACCCCCATATTTGGTCAAATAAACACTGGATGCCACAACAAGGTTCAAGTAATGAATAATCTTACGATGTGTGTCAAAGTCTTGAAATAGCCAATGTTTAACACTCAAATGTGGGTACCTTCTAAGCCATGTTCCAGTAACCACAACTGAGCCTATAGGGTATTCGATTTTTTCTCCATCTGTAACTGGGGTCTCCAATTTATTTTTGGCCTCAACACAACGACACAAGTAATAATTTATTCCTTCTTCATTGTCTTCATCTGCAATAACTGCATAAGCATGCTCTGCATTGATATGTGCAGAAAATATCTTGAAATTTTTCAACATTATGAATATGGTACAAAGTAAGATAACGATATGGAATTTCAACAACTAAGAAAGTAGATATATCACCTTGTTGAACTAGATCTGAAATGTGGTCAAAGTTGACTGATGATTCCATCTGTGTCAATTCCAATTCCATCAGAGGGCAGTATGTGTGAAGTGGGATAAGATAACTTGTCAACCATATGTCAACCCACTCCCCTGACTCACAATCATTCCATGCTTGCATTGTACATGAAGAACAAAAGAATTCCATCTTTCATGTATCGATACTCCATGAACCTGCATTTGAGCTAAGGAAAGAGTGTTCCTCACTCAATCCTATTAGTGTACAACAGTCCTCATATGGTGCAATGTTAGTATCATCCATCAACCAAAAAAATCTATGAACTGAAGACGTGCCTTCATTACCTGGACCCATTGAAGCATTACACCACTCGACGATTGTTTTTGCATCTATCAACTTTGTACTGTCTTTATACTTTAACTCTTCTTGTGCTAATGCTCTTTTCACACATGCTCCTGCACCATCATGCTCCCCCTTTCCATGTCCGGCCTCATAAAAGTTCCACATATGTTGAACACCTGTAATTACATGCATCCTACACAACCAGTAGAACATACGCGAGTTCTTGAACTATATTGCACAGTTATCAAACCATATTATATGTCAGTCGTATTGTATTCCCCTCTGAGCCAAAGCACTGTAGAACATTTAGAAGCAACCTCGCACGAACTCTGGAGAATGTGTGTGATCATCACTAATATAAAAGTGGTACTCCCTCAATACCTTCATTTGGTCATCTATACTATTAGATGCATGAATGAATGCTATGTGCACAAATATCAAAACCTGTGTGGACTTGTAATACTGTGACTGCACTTCCTGTTGTGGTTGTAGAGTGTATTTCTCCACAAATTCAACCACTAATACTATGCTTCCAACTGGAAAGGTGTCCTTGCATAGCTTGAATTGTGAGTCCAACCATCGGGATCTATGGGTATGCATTGCATACTCAGACAGTATATTGTCATGAAACATGGACACAAACTGGTAGACTGGAATCTTCTCAATAACCAAATCACACCTTTTTGCTTGAGACCCATCTTTTGTAGCATATGCCACTATTTTATACTTCCCGAACTCTACTAGTTGTTTTCCCACCTCATTTGTGCTTTCCATATGTTGACATACTGGCTTACGCTGGAAGCCACTGCAACACTCGTATTAACCATCCAAGCATGTTGTCCTATAGAATATCTGGCCATCCTCTATTTCACATAAATTTTTTGATAAGAACTCTCTTGAAGATTTTGGTGGGGCTTCTATTCCACAATCCTGCAAAACATCGTTAGTATGAAAATCTACACATATAGAATGATAAACATCATAATGGTTAGAAAATTCAATATGTAGTCTACAACAACAAGTAGTGCATGTGTGATTTATCTTAACATAAAAAGGTTTAATAATTTCAAAAAATATTTGAGAAATACTAATTTGAGGATAATCATTTTCAAATTTTTGAAAAAATTGGGTTTGAGTCATCCAAAAAATGCTTTGGATGTGGCTCATGATTCTGACTACCAATTCTCCTTCTTACCACATCCCTTTGATTCGAAGATGGCCTTGTCATATTCTTCCAATACTCTTCAATTAGTGTTCTCAAGGATTTGACAACTTCTTTATCTTTCCGTGACAGTCTCCCCGAGAATTCCCATAATTCATTTGAATCATTGCCCTCAATTTTTTGCCACCTTTGAATGGGTCTTGATAAAGCTTTTCTACTAATTCTTGTGTGTTCACTCATCTTTTTAATGAGACAAGCTCTCTTTGCTTGACAACTTACCAAAGTCGATGTAATGACACGTCAGGTGACATTACTATCCTTTTTACGTGAGGTCTTACCCACACTCTCATAAGCATCCATTAGATTCTTCACAATAGTGTCTTCACTCGATGCATTCGATGTTCTCAACCCAAGAGTCTTCATGATGTTCCTATACTTTACACCCCACATCATTTCAACAAATAGTGGACATCTTCTAGTCTCATTTAGTCTTTCAAATAAACGTCCCCAAATCTTCTCAACATATCTTCTACAAGTGCATGTTAAAATCTTACCTTCCATGTGTTGCAAAATCTAATCATCAATATTAATCAAATACTTTGGCTTTCTATGAAAAATTCTAGGTGGTGTTCTCCTAGGTACATACATCTCAACATTAGGAATTTCATCAATATTTAATTGAGGTGGGATAGATTGCATACCTTCAATCGAGGGTGGAGAAGAATACATACCTTGAGGTTCACATGGGGATGATGGCATACCTTCTTCGTCAAATCTGAGTGATGATGTACTCTCAACTTGAGATGTGTTGGATGGTGTCCAACAATATTCACTTGAGGTGGATGTTGTCCCTCCATATTCACTTGCACTAGATGGTGTTCGTCCATATTCACTCTGCTAGATGGTGTACCTCCATATTCTCTTGTGCTTAATGGTGTCCCTTCATATTCACTTTTCATAGAGGATGTGTCTCCAACTAAGGTATCTGAATCTATCTTATGATGATGCTTTTGCATTCATTCCTTTTGTGTTTCCAATTCTCTTTATTCTTTTTACGGTTGAGTTTCCTCTTCAATTGGCTTGTTTTCATCAATCATTTCCAATTTCTTCTTTTCACGATATGACGCCACCCAAACTCTCTCATTTTCTTTGAAGGTTTCATTCTCTTCATCTGTTAGTTTCCTCTTTGTCTTTTTCTTTGGAATGGTAGATAGATTTATCTGTACCATGGTAATGAGATGAATATTAGTTCCTAAAAAATGTATCCATTCAAGTTAATTGAAAAATATTTCATTCAAGGCTTCATTTAAATAATACTTACAATCATCTTGTACAAAAGTTAACCTAGCATAGAAAAATGTGACATGATTTTTTCAATCTAGAATACCTTAAAGAAAAGTGGTAACTTGGCATGCCATGATTGCAAGATAGGCTCAAAATAGAAGCATGGACATTTCCAAAAAAAATCATTTTTTGGCAAAGTTGTGAAGAGATAAGCTAGTTAAGAAGTTTAAAAAATAGTTAGATAAGTTGGGGGAGTTGATTTTCAAGGGAAATAAGATAAATATCATGTAAGTTACAATCATAATGAGTGTAATGGCATTGTGAGTGTTTGATAAGTTTGTGGTGTAGGAGCACCTTGACAATCTATGCTTCTATTTTGAAATTTGATTCAATTTTGGGTATCTCCATGTTGTAAGAGGGTCATTAAGACATTTTCCATGTATGGGAATCATTAGGAGGTTTAAAATGTGCATTGACAATGTAAGGTTATAATGACAAACAAAACTGATAGCAAGCCATAATATAATGAAAGAAAATGTGTAAAGACTTCACATAACTAAAAAACCATACTTTCAAATGTAGGAGTTCAACCCAATTATGTAGGCTTAGCTTCTTCTTTCTTCAAACTCCACAACAATTTGACTTATTCAAAAGTTTTTTCCCCTCCAAACTTCAATTGTATATCAGTTTTCAATGGAATTCAAACTTCAATTGATATTATATGTCTTTCAATGTGGAAACTCTTCTATTTCATGCAAAGGTGGTAGAAAGATCATGGAAAAGGTGATGGAATGTGAAAAATATGCTTGCACATTTCACAACATCATAAAAAGGCTACTTTTTCTCGGAGCACGCACAGAACTAGGAGAATATGTAGACTATGGGCCTTGACATCATAGGTATATTCAGTTTTTTTACCATTTTTAGTGGAATACAAAATGTGCTCGTGTTATAACGGAAGCACGCTATTTCTTCCTAAAATGGTACCATCTCTACTTCTTCAAAACTCGCATGCGTTATATGAAATATGGTTTTCTTAATATATTTATTTTCTCCCTCTTTGTCTAAGAAGGAGAGAGAGGGAGGGACGAAGGGAGGGAGAGAGAGAGGGAGAGGGAGAGGGTTAGAAAGAGATAGTGGGAGAGATGGAGATAGATAGGGAGGGACAGAGTGGGAGAGTGGGAGAGAAAGAGGGAGAGGGAGAGGGGGAGAGAAAGAGAGAGAGAGAAGAGTGGAGAGAAAGAGGATAGAGAGTGAGGGAGGAGGATAGAGAGGGAGACGCTAGAAAGAGAAAGTGGGAGAGAAAGAGGAGAGGGAGAGGAAGAGTGGGAGATAAAGAGAGTGGGAGAAAGAGGAGAGAGGGAGGGATGGAGAGGGATGGACGAAGGGAGGGAGAGGTAGAGGGTTAGAAAGAGAGAGTCGGAAAGAAAGGGAGAGAGAGAGAGGGAGGGATCGATGGAGAGAGGGAGGGAGAGGGAGAGGGTTAGAAAGAGATAGTGG